>JAUBOC010000063.1:15198782-15211509 GCA_032275365.1 Anablepsoides cearensis
AGTAGCAACAAGTTAGCTAGAAGGTAAAGTATCATAAAGTTAGCTAGAGGCTAAAAGTATTATAAAGTTAGCTAGAGACTAAAACTATCATAAAGTTAGCTAGAAGTTAAAAGTATCAGAATTAGCTAGAAGCTGAAAGTAGCAAAAAGTTAGCTAGAAGCTAAAGTATCAAAGTTATCTAGAATCTAAAAGTATCATAAAATTATCTAGAAGCTAAAAGTAGCAAAAAGTTAGCTAGAAGCTAAAAGTATCATAAAGTTAGCTAGAGGCTAAAACTATCATAAAGTTAGCTAGAGGCTAAAACTTTCAAGTTAGCTAGAAGGTAAAAGTAGCAAAGTTTGCCAGAAGGTAAAAGTGTAAAAAATTAGCTTGAAGGTATAAGTAGCAAAAGGCTAGCTGAATGCTAAAATTTGCATAAGAAAACAAAAACAGCTGAAGATGCTGATTTTGAAGTGTTTTTGAGGGAGCTGAAGACATTTTGATGTATTTCTTTGAGGAAAATGTTTGAAAATAAAGTTCTTATCAGTTATTTAATAAAGTTGTTTCTGTTTTTCTCTCTTCTGACATAAAACTTTGGATCTTTGTAGAGTTTTCTGGATGTGAGGCAGATGAAGCTGTGATGTGAGAGAAGTGCTCTAACAAAGCGAGGCAAACAGAGCTCATGGTTTGTGAGGACCCACCTGACTCGGGGTACGAGGAGTTCCTGTAGCCGGGGTCTCTCTGGAGCTGCACTTCTTTTAACGTGAATATGGACACATCTGAAACGAGACGAGCTTCAGCTTCGACACAAAACAGGACGATGCTAATAAAAAGGACTGTCCGGGTGTCCACTCACTCTCAGGCAGAGCGTGGACTTTCATCCCGAGCTGCCTGAAGTAAGAATGTTTCATGGCCTCGTCGGCTGAAATCCTCGCCTTGGACTCGTACTGCGGAGGAGGAAAACAGGAAATATCAAACACTGCAGAACGAATCAAAAGTTTCCTTCAGAACAAATACAAACTGTGGATGTTTGAAGGGAAAAACAGGAAGAAGTGCGCCCCCTGCTGTCTCCATGTGGTATTTATATTTATTTCATAAATAATCATTGTTTTTATGTATAGTGGAAGGTTTTATGTCATCATCTACAGCTGTTAGAGTCAACATGGCTGCCACAGATAAACTCACTCTGAGGAAGGACAGCAGCAGCTCGATGCCTTCACCGTCCAGCCTAAAGAGAAGAAGAGCCACAGTTTATTGTCTGCAGGGTAGGTGGGAGGCTTCATGAGAGGAAGGAAGTGGACCGCCGTCTCTAATGTTCGCAGGATTTCCTGCCTGCAGCACGTAACTCAAAAATACATGTGGAGAGAACAGACTCTGAAAGGATGAATATTAAAGTGTCTGCACCTCGGGGCGTGGTTGATCAGAGGCTGAGGTTTGTATTTGGGGAAGTTGTAGGATTTAAACTCCTCGATGGCGGAGATTCCAGGCCAGTTCTCCTCCGTGGGCGTGCCTGAGGGGACAGGATCACAGCCGGGTCAGACGGGTTCACCTGAGAGAGTCCAGTGAAGACCAGAGACTCACCCAGGAGCCTGAAAATGAGGTGGAGCTCATCTTCTACTGTGGAGCCCGGGAAGAGAGGCCGACCTGCGGCCATCTCATAGAAAATACAGCCCACGCCCCTGCAGACACACAAACACACGGAATTATTCAAATCTAACTTTAATGAGCAAAAACACAACACCAAGGTGGAAAGACATCAGCAATGACCTCAGAGGAGCATCTGAGACGCTCAAACAAGCTGCTGTGAGTTTTTTTAGATATGAGTAACTTTCAGGCTTCGTACCACATGTCAATCTGTGTGGAGTACTCCGAGGACCCCAGGAGAACGTCGGGGGGCCGGTACCACAGGGTCACCACCTCGTTAGAGTAGGTTTTAGTCGGGACAGACTTGGCTCTGGCCAGACCTGCGCACACACAAACGTAAGGATTCTGACAACATTTAATACTTTCAGTCCAATCTGCAGCTGCTTCAGCCGATCTCACCGAAGTCAGCCAGCTTTAGCTCTCCTCTCTCGTTGATGAGGAGGTTCTGGGGCTTCAGGTCCCGGTGGAGAACTTTCCGTTTGTGACAGTACGACAGCCCCCGCAGGATCTGGAAGAGGAAGACCTGAAAAGACAGGTTTAAATGACTGACTTGTTATAATCTGTGACAGAGTGAAAGAAGTGGCGCTCACCTTCACGTTGTGCATGCTCATTATGTTCCCACAGTCGTCCATGTACTGCTTCAGATCTTTGTCCTGAAGAAGTGTAAGAAAATTCTTATAGTTCTTATAAATAATAAACGTTTATTTATTCCAGAAAACTGAAAAACAAAAGTAGTTTTTACCAGGTACTCGAAGACGAGCGTGAGGCTCTTGTCTGTGTGGACGATGTCGTGTAACGTCACGATGTTTGCGTGTTTCAGGTCCTTCAGCAGAGACACTACAGGTGACGGCGCAGGGACAGGTGTGACGAGGCGTTCGTGGACAGATAATAAAATCTGCGACTTCAAACGCAGCTGATTAAAAGTGATCACCTTCTCTGATGGCGGTGCACGGGGCTCCCTCCTCGTGCTCCAGGCGGATCTCCTTCAGCGCCACCAGGTTGTCCGTCAGCTTGCTGCGTCCCTTGAACACCGTGGCGTACGTCCCCTAAACGCAACACGGGATTCAGTCAGGTTCAGGTGAGGTAACGTTTGAGTCGGGTGGGATTTTAAAGCTTCCTCACCTCTCCCAGCTTGTCCAGTTTAATGTACGTCTCCAACTTCCCAAAACCGATCTCAGACTGGAGGAGGAGACAGAAACAAGTCAAACTCACACTTTATTATTTTTATTAGCATTTATAACTTTACCAATTAGACAGAGTTTAAAGGAAAAATGCATTTTGTCTTATTGTGTGAATAATTATCAGTTATTGAGATCGGCCATTTTTCTTCTGTACGTTTTTCAGCATCAAACTTGTTACACAATTTTTGTGCTTTTTCAACATGTCATAAGTTAAAATGTTCATCTCATTTATGTCATGAAAGCTGTGACTTTTGATATATCAGCAACTTGTACTTTTTAGCTAACATATTTTCCTCATTGAAAATGAATCCAGTTATCTTAAACATCCTCAAAACTCTTTTAAATATTTATAAATATTTTGTGTACATTTTATCTTTTATTCTGGTTTCACTTTTTTCAACTTATTTTTGGTAATCTTAGCTGATTTCTGCTCATTTCAGCTGTTTTCAGTCTTTTTAGCTACTTTGTAGCTATTTTAGCTATTTTTAGCTTTTTCAGCTTCTTTCTGCTCAGCTATTCTTCTGTTATTTATACTTTGTCGATTTATATCACATTCTTACTGCTAATTTAAGCTTTTTATGCTGTTTTTAGCTGATTTCTGCTACTTTGTAGCTATTTTTAGCAAATTTGAGCTTTTTTCTGCCTTTTCAGCTTTTTTTCTGCTGATCTTTTAAACTCTTTAGACTTCTATCAGCTTCTTTCAGCTAATTTTTGATTTTTTTTAGCTGATTCCAGCTCATTTCAGCTGTTTTTGGCCTTTTTAGCTACTTTGTTATCTAAATTAATTTTTTGTAATGACTGAATCTTACTGCTTAGTTCAGCAAACATGCTTTTTTGCATGTTTGTGCTAATTTTAGTTTTTTTCAGGTACTTTTAGCTATTTTACTACTAATTTTGGCTGCTTTAGCTATTGTACAACTAGTAGATTCTCCTCCTTTTTTGTTTTTCTGCCAATGTGAGCTCTTTTATTCTCTGTTCATCATCAGTCTCCTTGTTTTAACTCGTTTGTCTGCTTTTGTTTTCCTACTTGCAGCTAAAATCAGCTGATCATGTTTACCTCATTAACAGTTTCACTTTTAAACATGTGTTTAAAATAGAGCCAGATATAATTAGAATTATTCTGCTTGGGTTAAGCATGTTTTCATGCGTGAGGTGAAGTCATTTATTCTCATTTTATTCTCATAAATAAAGCCCTGGTGGTGCCACAGCTGGCAGCATCTATAAACCCCTGTGTCAGAGTCTGATGGGCATAAAGTGGGAGGTGAGAGCTTCTGACTCCAGATGAATCCATCCTTGGTGCTCCCTGGGCCAGTTGCCATGGAAACCAGCACAGGGGGAGTCTCTATAATAAGGCTCTGCAAAGAGCCGTGAAGCCATAAAACCAGAAACAAACACAAACAGGAGGCGCACTGACCAGTGAGGCCCGGCGGGAGCGTCGGCTGAGCGGCTGGTCGAACGGCGGGCTGCTGAGCTGCAGCTTCTCCAGGTAACCGTCGGGGATCCGGATGTCGGCGGGCAGGGACAGCCGCTTGTTCAGGTCCTGAAGACAAAACACAAACAAACACTGTGAAACCTGCAGCCTGGAGCCGCCCGCTCTGCAAGCTGCTCCCCGCCTGCTGCGGCTCGCTGAGACGCCTTTCTCCCACACGCCTCATCTGTTTAGGCAGCAGAAGACAACCCACCCCCGTGCACGCCCACACACACACATACACACACACACACACACAAACACGCCTAAATAACTCGTTCTCTTCTCCTCCCACTTCCAAGGCGAGGCGACACAGATCAGATACGGCGTGTGGAAGTACTTTAAAGTGCCTGTGACATCAAAACGTTTGGTTAAACTTTATTTGAAGGGGTTTGCATAAAACTGTCATAACACTGTCCTAAATATGACACAACACCTGTTATCAACTTAAATTAGTCCTCATGAATGTTTATGACTGTTTTCATTAAGTGTCATTCGATAAAATGTGACACTTAATGCAAAGTTGATGTTATTTAAAATGTCTTTGATAGGACAACTTTACATTAACCAAGACAAAAAATGTCTTTGTTATGAGGAAATATTAATGACTATATTAATACAATAGAGTATCTCTTGACAAGCTAGAGTATTTATAAGCATTTGTCAGTGTAATGACACCTAATTACTTCTTTATAACTAGTCTAACATGTTCCCCTTTACTTGAGTTAAGGGAAAATATTAATGACACATTATTTATATAGTTGTTGTCTCAGGGCACTGTACACAAAAAATCAATAAATCTAAAGACAACAAACAAAACAAATGACAGTGTAATAAAATGTTAAAGTTGACACTTAATAGCTTTTATAAAAGGTTATGATTTCTTGGTTAATGTCAAGTTGTCCTAACAAAGACATTTTTTGTATTGGTTAATGTTAAAAAAAAAAGAGTCTTTGTTTCAATAAACAAAGACCAGTGAGTTCTTTTTCATAAAGGAGTTCCCCTTTGATGTCACTTCCTGTTTCCCTTTTGCCAAAAGAAAAGAAAATAGGCCAGCTATGTGTCCAAATGAGTAAAATAATGTGTTTCATGCTGAGTTTCTTAAATAGAACAAAGTTTTCTTAGATGTTTTGTATCTGAAGGAGAAGCATGTCACAGGCACTTTAAAATACTTTGAACAGTACTTTTAGTAGAGGCCCTGTCACTCATCACAAGTGAAATGTAGGTCAGAGCGTGAATGTGTGAGAGATGAAGCATCATTAAAACAAGAGACGATGTTTATATCTGCTGTTCTGCCAGCAGGGGGCAGGAGGTCTCCAGCCTGAGACGGTGGATGATCACCAGCCTGTCCTCAACACAGCAGAGGATTTTTAAATCACTGCACTGATTTAATAAAGAGCAAGAACAAAAACAAAAACAGTGTATATAATAACAGTTTTCTGATGATGCTTTTTAGCATCATCACACTAAAACTGGTCCTCCTCAGCTTTATGTTTGCCTCTCATTAAGCAGGAGAGAGAAACTGATGACAAGCAGGTGTTTAAACACCCACTTGATAGAAAATCTCCTTCCAGCGTGCCTTTAAGCTCCGACAGCTGACAGCAGGGAAATCATCTTCACCAGCCTCTTCATGGAGGGAGGAGGAGGAGGGAGCTCCTCTGGGAGCTGCGCCGCTATCAGTATCATGACACCCAGAGAGTGAGAGCCCATTAGAGGACAAACCATCCACCCTGCAGCCGCTGAGCTGAGGAGGCGAGGAGCTGAGGAGGCGGGGGAGACATCTCAATAACTGTGTTTCCAATTTTAATTCAAACTTTAATCAAGTTTTAAAAATTTCGCAAAAAGGAAAAAAACGAAGAAGTGTGAATCAGACGTGTTTCCATTAATTGGCTTGAAGCGAATCAATTAGCATGTGTGCAGTAAACAGGAAGTAGAAGTCACGCAGGGTTCGCTCTTTATGTTACGGGAATAACAGAGAAAACCCGTGACCGGTATCAGACTGCAGGAACAGCTGATCAGCCATGTGAGGTAAATGTTTGCTACGTCAGAACTTATTCGGCAAATGTGTTTCCATCTCTCCTTTTGCGCATTAACTCTTTTTTGAAAAACCCATAAACCAGCTCCAGCGAGCGTATCAACTATTTTTGCAAATCAGAGGAAGTTTTTTTCAAATCAAGCCGTTTCAATTCACCTTTTCTGATGCGATACTTTAAAATGTGCATTAAAAAACATTGAATATATATAATGAATAATGCCTTATCAATGAATCATTTGAATGAACCGTCTGAAATGTAATCCTAAAAAAATTTTTGAAGCATTTTTTTTAGCAGTAGCAACAAAAAAATGATTTTGAGGGAAAACGCCTTAAAATTTAGAATTTTTCCCTGTGATCTAGAAATGCTTTTCTTTCGAACTGCTAATCTTAATATACAAATAATATTTTTAGGTTTCCTCTTTGTATTAACATAAAAAATGACTCAATAAATGTACATAAAATTAGGATTCAGACCAAACAGTAATGTATTATCATAACCAACAAGACAAATGAAGTCATATCTCTGGATAAGTTTATTATATCAGAATGATCCAGGTATCAAAATGTAGCTTAATCTGAAAATGTAGTTAGTTGACTTAATCCTCATTTCAATATGGTGGGTGACATTTATAAAAGAAATTGTTCCATTCTTAATTTATCAAGATTTAACAACAAATATGGCATTGGCCAAGAATACCTCAATGGAGATCCTCCTGTGGTTTCTGTTCCTCAGGCAGACACCGGTCGGGGACTGAACCTCGTCTGAAGACGTACCAGACGCCTGGTCGCTCTCCCCGTCTGAGCCCATCTTCAGGTTCTCGTGGACGATGTCTGCGAAAGTGACAAACTTAAAATTTAATTTAGGATGACTTTTAAGAGAAAATAGTCTGCTGCGATGAGAAGTTCTTCACCTCTAGAGGCCTAAAGTGAGGAGGAAGAAGACAGATCAATCTGCTTTAAATGTCAGGACATTTATAGATCAGTTTTTAAAGCGCTAAAGCTAACAGGCTAAGCTGAGGTTCTTCTTCCATGAAGCAGCTCTGTTGTCCTCCATCATATTTTCAGCTGCAGGCTGAGTGGTTTCTACCTTCTCCTCTCTGGTTTCATTTAAAAGAGAAAATCATCAGATATTGTCCAACATTAACCTTCAGGGTGGATATAGACATCATAGGTCCTCACACCGAGGACCTATGATGACATCATTTACCCAGAATGCTTTGTGTGTGAATAAAATGGCTCGGTTCGTGTAATAAATGTTTAAAAATTTAGTTTAAAAATAATAAAACTAAACATCCTACAGTATTTTTACAGTCTTTATTTTACATTTAAAATACATGTTTATCCAATAAAGTCTAAAGTTACACCTAATCATGGATCCCTTTAAATGAATCCTCTGCAGGTGAAAAGTGGAATATTGAGAACATTTGGGTCTAAAAGAAGAATTTCTCCGTCTCTTCTCGCAGCGTCGTCACATGTGATGATAGACTTTATGGTTGGAGGCGCTGACACACTGATGACAGAGGACTCAGCCATGGCTACTCATTAACTGAGTGTGTGTGTGTGTGTTAGAGGACAAGAGGGTGGGCATGTGGTTTGGACATGGGCACTTTCTGCTCCAGCTGTGCCCTGGCAGCGCCGCTAGCTTTACTGCCTGGGAGGGAACGGTGACGGCGGCAGGGTTTAATCTTTGGCCTCCAGGGTCTGACCGGAGCTGGCTTCAAATTAAAAATATAAATAAATAAATAAATTAAAGCCAATTCCAGCTTTTAGAAAAAGACGGTAATTTATTTTCTCAAACACAACTAGAAATTTCACACAACTGTTTGCTACTTTTAGATTCTAGCTATAATTAACACCTAATTTCTAGCTGCCCTCTTGATACTTTTAGGTTTAGCCCAGCCTTTTATTGTGTTTAGTGAGCCTTTTGCTACTTTAGCTTTTAGCTAACCTTCTATTACGTTTATTTTTAAGATATCCTTTAATCATTTTTAGCGGTTTGCTACTTCCACTTTTGACTAACCTGTTTCTTCTGTTAGTTAGCCTTTTGATACTTTCAAGGGCGTAACTTTAGGTCTACTATTGGGGGGGTATGCTCTAAAACCCTGTGTGTTATTTTTAGCAGTTATGGTTACATATATGAGCTAATATCCTAAACTTTTAAATCAGGTCAGTTAAAGACAGAGAGTTGCATCTGTCTACTTCACCAGTTCATTTCTACTGCGTTTGAGCAAATGTCATTTTATGGGGGGGGGGGGTTTGACTGGATCAAATTATTGTGGGGGGCATAACCCCCCCACAAATTACGCCTATGGCTACTTGTACTGAGACTTTCATTACATTTGGATTTAGCTAGTGCTTTGCAACCTTTTAGCTTGAATTTGACTACGTTTAGCCTTTAGCAAGCCTTTTGTTTCGTTTAGATTTAGCTAGTGTTTTGCTATGTTTAGCTTTTGGCAAGCCTTTTGTTACTTCAAAACTATATATAACTTTTAAAACTTTACCTTAAGGCTAACCGTCCATTACTTTTACCCTTCAGCTATCCTACCTCCACTTTTAATGTGTTTCATCTGTTAGTTAGCCTTTTGATACTTTTAGCTAACCCTTTGCTACATTTATCTTCTAGTGAGCCTTTTTACATTTAGCTTTAGGTAGGGTTTTGCTACTTTTAGCTAGCATTTTGATACATTTAGCATGCTAGTCAAAATTCTTATTTTTATACTTCTAATTATTGTCCCTATTTTGTAGTTTTAGCTAGTCTTGTTTCTTTTAGCTTTAAATCTCAGTTTTAGTTTCTGCAGCTGTTTCAAACCCTTTCTGTTGAGGAAGAATAAAACGAGCTCACTGCTTCATTAAAAACATCAACCAGTAACTGTGTCAAACCAAGTGGATTTTGTTGTTCCTTTTTTCTGCACAGCGACCTCATCCTGCCATCGCTGCTTCACATCACAGCATTCCAGCCCACTTTTATCTATTCTGAGCTCACAATTAAATTTAACCACGTCCCCAATAAAACTGGGAGACTGATGGCTCCTTTTGCCACGTCGTACCTGATCAAACACCTTTCTTCCCTTTCTGTGTCACATTTACATTTCTGTTCTTTAAAAACTCTGTCCTTTCACTTCCTCGTCTCTTTCTGTTTGATCTCTTTCTCTTTCTTTAGGCAGCTTATTTCTCTCCACACAACCTGCGCCTCCGCAGAATCTGATCGAACCTGTCCTACTTTTTATTCCTTCTCTTATCTTACTTTCATCAGCCTCCCAAAATTCTCCCTCTAAATATTCCCCCTGTCACCAACATTTTCTGCTTCATTCCTCTCGTCCTTCTTCTCTCCTCGGTAATTAGCATCCTTGATAATAAGCACACAGACCAACGTCCTACTTAACTGTCCTGATTTTAGATCCAAGTCCTCCTATCTGGGACAGGGTCCAGTGCGAGTCTCAGTGGGTCTTCTAGAGTTCCCCTGTTTGGGATTAAAACCTTAGAAAGCTGCGACAGATCTGACGTGTGGACCTGATCGTATCGTTTGACCGTGATGAGGGCAAAAAATTAATTTGAATTTGTCTGAGCTACTTCCTCCTTGAACGGCTGAATATTTAGCAGCACAGAATCTGGTGAATATTCATAATCAGGATAGTTTGTGAATCATTTTGCCACCTTTAGGCGGTCCTGATCCCCCCTCAGCCTGCTGCGATGAATCAGCTCACAGGAAACTGCGTCACGTTTGACCGAGTCCCACATCCAGCCGTCATGCGGGTGAAAAAAAAAAAAAAAGGGCGAAGGCACAAGCTGGCTCATGGGATCGATGAGGAGCCGCTCTGTCAGGCACGAGGAAGGCCGAGGGGGAAATCTCAGGATTGTGACACGTTTCCTGTCGAGCGTCCGGGCGCCATCTGCTCCAACGATGGCTCACTTCCTGCTGTAGGAGTGTGTGTGTTTGTGAAGGCGTGTGAGGCTCACCCAGGCGGCTGCCGTTGCGAGGCATGGCCATGAAGGAGCCCAGGGTTCCTCCGATGACGCTGTGCGGCCGGCGCAGGGGCGGCTTCTTGAAGGAGCCGGTGTACTGGTGCAGGAAGGAGTGCATGCTGTGGGAGGTGGGGGGCCGGCCGTTCCTCATGAAGGGCTCTGAAACACAGAAGAAGCGTCACAATAAACGAGCTCTGGGTCTCCAAAAACCAGCGTTAAGACCTGCAGCTCAGCAGACAGGAGCAAACGTTTCTGCAGTGGTGGGCACAGTTCCCCTAAAGCACTACATCACTAACAGGGGAACTAATTTCCTGATTAGTGCTTTAGGGCTTTTGCTAATTTCTTATTTTATTAGTGGATTTGGACTTGCTAAATTTATGGGCTAAATTTAAAAGCACTAATTGAGTTTTTTAAATGTTATTGATCAACATTATTCAACAGCTTAGGGTGAAATCTGTCAGACATGTTGGTCACTTCTCCACTAAATCAGTGGTTTTCAAACTTTTTTGCTTCCGACCCACAAAATAACAGCTGCAGACCCTCGTGACCCCAGATATTACTTGTTTAAGTAGCAAATTTTGCTAACAACTCTGTTAAACATGGGAATAATAACTATAAACAAACATAGTAACTTTGATACTATTTTTATTCATTTATGATTATTAAAAAAATTGCAACATTCATGATGAAAATATTCCATTAGCATTTTCTTGCATTTAAATTGATGTCTGGAAATCATCTGAGGACCCTCACTTGATGTTTTGTGACCCACAAAGAGGTCCTGACCCCAGCTTTGGGAACCACTACACTAGATGTAATATTAACAATATTTTCCTCAAACAGAAAACATTCTCATGTTGACTCTGACAAATGTTTAATGGGTCAGCTGGGTTTTTAGTGCTTTAGAATTAGCTTTTGTTAAATTTTTAAGTGTGTTAGTGCTTTAGAATTAGGGGACCTAAAATATTAAAATTAGTGCTTTAGGGTTATTGCAACTAATTTTTTTAGATTAGTGCTGCCCACCACTGCGTTTTAGTTAAAAATCACAACAACTTTGGCTTCGAGCTGCACCGACGTGTCTTCGGCTGATGCAGCTTTTTCTGCAGCTGTCTTGTGGTTTTTCTGAGTCGCTCTGAGGCGAGAGGGTGAAAAGGCAGCATTAAAAAAAACGGATGCGCGTCTATCAATTCTGAAAGCCGTCAGTTACAAGTGGTGCCAACAGCTCATTAGAGCCAAACTGAGCAGAACGTTACGCAACCAAGAGAGGAGAAAAGTGTGAATTCCTGTTTCCTACTGTTGCTGCTTTGTGTTTTATTGATGCTGGAGCCTCTTTTTGTCACTTTATCAGGACTTTCCCTTCCTGCAGAGGCTCCTTTAATATAAACCAGTTTATTTAAGGTCAGCGTCACCTTGAGTCGATTAAGTGAACATAATGTCCTCTAAAGACGTGGACTGTGTGTGTGTAGGTGTGTGTGTGTGTGTTCATGCAGCTCCACTGCTGCTGCTCTTGTTATGTAACCCGATGCAGAGCGACTCGGAGGAAGCCCTCTACAGCTGCTGACTCACGTCCAGATCTACGTCTCTGCACTCATTAAATTCATAATCTGAATACCCAGGAGTGCCGTCAGGACACAGGAAGCTCACAGGGGACGTTTAAACACCTCGTCAAGGACAAGAAATGTGATTTAACGCTCACTTCAGCTTCAAAACTAACGTTACTTTAAAGTACTTTGACTTACTTGAACCAATTTATACATTTAATTGAGATTTTATTTTATCTGCAGAAGATTTTTCAATTCCTAACAAACAATTTTTATTAAATGTGTTAAAATCAACAGTTCAGATGTCAACGTGTGATCCTACAGTTTACATATCCTATAGTTAGTGTTGCTGTGGGTTTACGGCATTATCCTTTCAATCAATCAATAAGTTTATTCACTCAATTTAACAATTTCATCAACAACATACAAAACAGATTTTTTGTAACACTTACTATACATGAGTGAAAAGGGAGCAGGAAGAAGAAAACCCTTGTATAAACCTGCTCCTTTCTCAATAATTACAATTAATTGTTTTTTTATGGCCGCATACATTAAATCAAAAATATAAATTGCAAACAATACGTCATTCTCCTCATTGCTAACTCAGAAGTGTGTAAGACTTAATCATTTGTTCCTTATAAAGTATTGATTTAAAGTAAAACATTTTTTTCAAATCATCATCCAAACTATTCCATAATTTTACTCCATAAACCGAGATACACACTTGCTTTAGAGTAGTACGCAAAGTTTTACTTTTAAAGTGCCTGTGACCAAGGGCGAAATCACCATCCTAAAAGTGGGGGGGACACATTTTTTAAAGGTCTTTTTATTCTGCTTTAGCTGAAAAAAGTGGGGGGGGGACAGAGTGCACAGATATGGGAAGTGGGGGGGACATGTCCCACCCTGTACCTATGGC
>JAUBOC010000063.1:15211609-15224650 GCA_032275365.1 Anablepsoides cearensis
AAAACTAAACAGCCTACAGTATTTTTACAGTTTTTATTTTACAGTTAAAATACATGTTTATCAAATAAAGTCTAATGTTACAACTAATCAGGGATCCCTTTAAAAGATCCTGTGTGCTTCGTTTAAAATCTGTTTATTTAGTTTTAATTAAACATTTTACAATCAGACTTTAGCTAAACATTTGTTAAATTTAGCTAGCCTTTTGCTTCTTTTGTTTTTAATCCAACCCTGTGCTACTTTTAGCTGTCAGCTAACATCTTGCTACTTTTATTTTGAATTTTGCTACATTTATCTTTTACCAAACCTTTTGCTACTTTAGTTTTTAGCTAGTTTTTGTTTTTAGCCAACTATTTATTGATTTTAGCTCAGATTTTTTCACTCTTAGCCTCTTGCTACTTTTAGGTAATATTTTCTGCTTTTAGTTACCATTTTTAAACCTTTAGCTTATCTTTTGCTCCTTTGAGCTTTCAGCTAGCTTGTTGCTACTTTTACCAAACCTTTTGATGCATTTAGCTAATGTGCCATTTTGCTGCTTTAGTTTTTAGCTAACCTTTTTGCTTTTAGTTTGCATTTTCAACATTTAAGCTTATTTTTTGCTACTTTGAGCTTTCAGATAGCCTGTTGCTACTTTTAGACATTTGCTATATCAAGCTTTTTACCTATTTGCTACATTTAGCTAGTGTTTTGCTGGTTTTGGCCTTGAGTTACCATTTTTACTATTAGCTTTTAGCTAACCATTTAATAATTTTAACTAGAATTTTCTACTTTTAGCTTTAATCTAACAGTTTTCTACTTTTAGCTAGTGTTTTGTTTGTTTTGACTTTCAATTTGCATTTTGCTACTTTTAGCTTTTAGGCATTGTTCTAACCGCTTTAGCATTTCAGTTTTAGCTTCTTCTGTAGATTTGAGCAGAGTCATTCAGTGCTCAGTGTTAACGCTGAACATTTCTGTAGTTTCAGCTGAAATGTTTATATTAAACTATAGAGAGTTCGGCTGCTAACAGAGGTCACTGACCTCACAGAGCGTCACGTTAATGTTTCACCTTGTTAAGAAGATCTGAGAACAGAACCTCCTGCTTCTGAGTTCAGATCCTGAAGTATGTGGAGTGTTTCACTGGACCCAACATCATGGCCATGCACACCATGCTGATCAACAAACCTCCTGATGCAGGTGAGACAAGAATATGCTCATGTTGAGGTTTAGCATCTGCTAATTACTATTTAATGTACACTAGCTTAAAGCTAATAGGAGCAAAACCTTGGCTAAAAGCTAAAGAAAGCACAGGATTAGCTGGCTAAAAGCTAATAAAGGCAAAACCCAAGCTAAAAGAAGAACCAAAATATTAAAAAAGATAAAAACCTAAAGCAGCAGGAACACTAGCTAAAAGATGCAGGACACCAGAGTAGTAACAAAATGCAAGCTAATATTAGCAAAGGCTAGCTAAATGTTGTAAAAAGCCAGTTAAAACCAAAAGTAGTTGATGGATAAGCTAAAAATAACAACAGGTTAGCTGAAAGCTTAAAGTAGCAGAACAGCAACTAAAAGGCAAAAAGCAAGTTCAAATTAGCAGAATGCAAACTAAATGTAGTAAAAGGACATAAAAACAAAAAATAACCAAATGTTAGCTAAAATCAAAACTAGTAGATGGATATCTATAATCTAAAAAAACCAAACTGCTAGCTAAAAGCTAAAAGTAGCAGAACAGTAGCTAAATACCAAAAGGCTAAATAAAAGTATCAGAAGGCTGGCTAGGATGAAAGCACTAGCTAAATGTTTATAAATGCAGAACAGATGATTAGCTTTAAGTAGCAAAATGATAACTAAACGTAGCAAAAGGCTAGCTACAACCAAAAAGCTAAAAACAACAAAAGGCTAAGTAAAAAAAGTAAAAGTAGCAGAAAAAGTAGCTACAATTAGCAAAGTTCTAGATAAAAGTAGCAGAATGGAAGCTAACTAAATGTATCAGACAGGTTGCTAACAGTAAGGAAAGGCTAGCTAAAAGTAGCATGAGACAAAAACAACCAGTGAGCTGAAGCAGACTTCATGGAAGGAATAAATAGATTATATTTGTAATCTAATATATTTGTATTTTATGCCACTGACCTGTATAAATGTATGTGAAGTGATTGTTTAGCCTCCTGCTGTTCCAGGTAAGAAGACATCTCGACACCCGATGCATCAGGACCTGCATTACTTCCCCTTCCGGCCGTCGGACCGCATCGTGTGCGCCTGGACGGCCATGGAGCGAGTGAACAGGCAGAACGGCTGCCTGGTCGTCCTGCCGGGAAGCCACAGGGGCAGCCTGCAGGAGCACGACTATCCTGAGTGGGAGGTGAGGAAAATGTTTAAAAAAGGCCCGGGCGTAGCCGCTGTCTGAGCGCGGCCTGTGTTCTCAGGGCGGGGTCAACAAGATGTACCACGGAGTGAGAAACTACGACCCGGATCACCCCAGGGTGCACGTGGAAATGGAGAAGGGCGACACGGTCTTCTTCCACCCGCTGCTCATCCACGGCTCGGGCATGAACCAGACCGAGGGCTTCCGCAAGGTACTACAACTCCCAGAATGCACCTGAGGATTATAATGCTGGAACTCTGTGTGGTCTGGAACAAATAAAATATGTACTCATAAGTCGTCCTCAGAACTTTTCCTTGTCCCGTCCTGCAGGCCATCTCCTGCCACTACGCCAGCGGCGACTGCTTCTACATCGACGTGAGGGGAACCACGCAGGAAAACATCGCCAAAGAGGTGGAGGAGATCGCCATGAAGAGGCACGGCCTGGGCGACCCCATCTTCAAGGTCAGGACCTTTTTTTTGTTTTGTTTTTTTTTTTTTTATTACTGTTTACGTTTGATCCGTGATTTTAGTCCCGACAAAAACCACCCCAGCTGATTTATGTGAGCTGACGTTCGGCTCGTGGAGGATAAATTTAGCTCGCCCACGCAGCCGCGCTTCAGGAGCGGTCTGGTCCAGAGCCACAGCTGTGATGTCAGGGAAGGCAGCAGAGGAGGAAGCGCCGGCCGTGTGAGACGCTGAATCTATAATTAAAAACACTTATGTCACCAGGAAAACAGGAAGGACAGACTTCATTTAAACATCTAAGCTGTTTAATGTGTGTTTATAAGTGTGGCAGCAGCAACAGCACCATTAGCTTCTAGCTTGTTGATGTTTAGATGCAGCAAAATCAAACATTAAAGGTTTTTGTAATGAGCTACATTTAACCTGTTTGGATTGTTGAGTTTCTATCATGGTGTTTAGCTCTGAACAGGAAACAGTTCCTGAGCTGCGCTAACAAACACTAACTGAGCTCTACCTGGTTTTTCCTGCAGAGAAACAGCATTTTAACATAAAATAACCCGCGTGCATTATGGGAGATGGAGTTTATGGTGGCTTTAAAGCAGCTTATTTTAAGACATTAATTCATTTTTCATGCTCTCGCGGGCCGTATAAAATGCAGCAGCAGGCCACATTTGGCCCGCACACCTTAAGTTTGACTCTTGTTGAAGTAGAAAGTCTCTCCTGGAGTTTTTCTCTGTTCTTTATGACCAAACTGATCTTTAATTCTCAGCTGGACCGAGGTCCGGGTTTTGACTGGACCACTTCAGGACCAGCACCATGTTTTGGACCTCTTCTTATATTTTTGGGAAAATCTGCATCCTGGCTTTAATCTGAACGCTACCAATCAATACTTTTATTGTTAGTCTCTGTGGAAAAACTGACCCTCTTTGAGTCTGAAGTGTTTTTTTAGTCCAGGAGCTAAACTTCAGCTCTCGTTTGGTCCAGCTTTATGTCAGCTCAGAGCATTTTTCTTTAAATAAAATTAAAACAAATTAAGTTACAGAGCTAAAAACAAAACTTGGAAAATGATTGTTTTGGATGAATTTACAGTAAAGCTTGTAACTCCACAGGACTTCTGGGCCTTCAGGGGTCGCCTGGTTCAGGGAGAGAGGAACACGATGTGAAGAATCGCCTCTTCTGTCAAGACCTGCAGCACACGGAGGATAAAAAGCATTAATCCAAGAAACCAGCCGTTATAATGATTGATTTTTACGAAACATTAAAGAAAAATCAGTAAATGTGTGAATAGAGGAAACAATCTGTCACTCTAAAGCTAAATAAAACCACCTGAGGCCTCTGATGCTTACAGAACTGTTAACATGTTGAATCATTTTACAGATTTTATAACAGATGTATGTTTAGAAGCAAATATTCTTTTAAAATGTAATAATTTATTAACACTAATAATGAAATAAAGAATCTTTACGCATCTTTATGGTGACTTCAGTAGAGCAATGTTTTAAAGAGATCTGAAGGTGTTTTTGATTTTTAAGCACACTAATCTTTAAGTTTCACTCAGATTGCATCAAAGCAATGCAGAGAATTCCAGAACACACAGGAGGATCCATATTTCTGCAGAGATGGCACATAGTTTCCCTCACAGGTCTCACATTTAATGGTTCCCAGACTTCAGATCTGCTGCAGGTTTTTTAGTTTTATTATTTTCTGGGCGCAGCAGCAGGTCGTCTGTAGCCAGCTTCCTGAAGAGGAGACGTGTTTCAGATTTCATTAGATCACAGTATGGAAAAATCTACAGAGACGAATTCCTCCAGCGTCACAGAACCGAGCCAAGGCAGGAGGAATATGTAGCTAAATGACAGCCGAAGTGATGCACGGGTTCAGCTGGTTCAGTTATTACATCACAAAATAAACAAGTTTATTCTAGACTGACTGACCTGTGGCCGAATGTGACCTGTAGATCCAGAAACACTTGAGTGAAGCTCCAGAAAGACACCAGGTGAAAAAACTGTTTCCTGCTGTGAAGGAGAAACTCAGCAGAGTAAAAACAGCTGATCAAACTGTTCACCAGGTTTACAATTACAAACAAGTTTCTGATTCAAACTCCTCACGTATCAGCTGAGCTTTATAGGTCGAGTTTAGTTTAGTTTGGATTTGGTTTGAATGGACCTGGTTTGGGTTTGGTTTGGTTTGGTTAATCTGGGTTGGGTTGGGTTGGTTTGGTTTGGTTTGGGTAATCCAGAGTTTGGTTTGGTTAATCTGGGTTTGGTTTAGTTAATCCGGGTTTGGTTTAGTTAATCCAGGGTTTGGTTAATCTGGGTTTGGTTTGATTAATCCAGGGTTTTGTTAATCTTGGTTTGTTTTGGTTAATCTGTGTTTGGTTTGATTAATCCAGAGTTTGGTTAATCTTGGTTTGGTTTGGTTAATCTGTGTTTGGTTTGATTAATCCAGAGTTTGGTTAATCTTGGTTTGGTTTGGTTAATCTGGGTTTTGTTTTGTTTGTTTAACCTGGGTTTGGTTTGGTTAATCTGGAATGTGGTTTGGTCTGGTTTGGATTTGGATTTGGTTAATCTGGGTTTGTTTTGTTCTTGGTTTGGTTAATCTGTGTTTGGTTTATCTGGGTTTGGTTTGATTTTGTCTTGGTTTGATTAATCTGGGTTTGGTCTGGTTTGGTTTGGTTTGGTTAATCTGGGTTTGGTCTGGTTTGGTTTGGTTAATCTGGGTTTGGTTAATCTGGGTTTAGTTTGGTTAATCTGGTTTTGGTCTGGTTTGGTTTATCTGGGTTTGGTTTGGTCTGGTTTGGTTAATCTGGGTTTGGTCTAGTTTGGTTAATCTGGGTTTAGTTTATTTTTGGCTTTAGTTCAAACTCCTCCTCACCTCCTTCCATTCAGTCCTTCTTTGAAGATCTTCTAAATCTGCAGGTCCAGATGGAACATCAGCAGCTGTTCTGAACTTCAATCAGCTCCTCTGTTCTCGTGGTTTTATCTGAAATGTATCACTGAGCAGAACTTCCTGCAGAGCTGGAAACTATCATCATCATCTTCGTCGTCGTCGTCATCAAGAGGTCACCTCCCTGAATGACTACAGCTGTCAGAGGAGCTCAAACTGGATGATGGAGCTTCTTTCTGTCATGATCTAATGGTGTCTCTATACAGTATTAGTATTGGTACTAATACTAGCATTTTTACAAGTATTTGTACAAACTACTGGGATTAATAAGATCTTAAACCTATAGAATACCTCTCAAATACCTGAAGGCACTGCTGCTCAGGTTAATGTAAGTATTTCACTTCAGCTTTAAATAAAATATATTTGCTTTTGAAAACTTTCAACATCAGCTGTTAAAGCACCTTTTAGGTAACTGCAGTTCCAGAAGTCTTCCTCTCCTTCATGAAGCCTTTTTTCCCGCCTCTTCTCTCCTCCCACTCTTCTGCCTCGGCCACTTTCCTCCCTTCCATCCTCCAGTTAGTTCGAGTCGGGCCGTGGTTCTGTTCAGTCCTGCACAGAGTCTGCTCCTCTTCCTCAAAATGTCCTGGACTCGAGGACTCGTCCTGGTCCTGCTCTCTGCCCTCATCATCCTCACCTGTAAGTACAGCTTCACCATAAACACAGGGTTTAAAACGCAGACATGTTTTTAAGCTAAAATGTATGATGCAAAAGGTCTAATTTTTGTCCATTTTCATCTAATTTATTTATGTTTTACAGGATATGTTTATGTATGTATATTTATTTGATTTAACGTAAACAGAAAATAATATTAATTTATGATTTTCATCTCATTGTAATCTCATGACATTTTGAAATAAAAGTGGAAAAAAGATGAAATATTTTTATTAATGAGCTGAAGTTCAGAAAATGTGTAACTTTATATAAGCTAAACTAAAATCATTGTTTTTTGTTTTATTTAGTTTCAGATGTGGTGAAAGCTGCAGCAGTACCAGACTCAGAGCCAGCTGATCTTAAAGGTAACATTTAAAGTCATCCTGATCTCATTTTATTTATAATTTCTAAGTCCTAACTGTGACCTCTGACCTTTAGACGCTGCGCAGCAGGTCTTCATGCACGAATCCGACGCTTCCAACTTCTTCAAACGTCGGAGTCGTCGTTCACCCAAATACTACGAGTTCCTAGGTGGGCTTTTTGTTTGTCTTGTTAACGTATATTTAAAGCAAATCCCACATAACTGTATAAATAAATGCTGTTTGTGCTGAGGTGAGAGGGGGCGGGGTCACGCTGCTTCTGTTTTCACCACCCAAACCCAGAAAACTTTACAAAACCTCCAAACTCATTAACACAAATACCAAACAACCTGATGTGAAATAACTCATCAGTGAAGCACGGCGGTGGCAGCTTCATGCTGTGGGGAAGATTTCAGCTACTTTGAGGAAACTGCACAAATCAGCATAAATCTCTTAACTTAGGCTACATACAACATATTTTAGTCAGTATTTAATAGAGTAAGAGTCTGGAGTTATTCTAGCATCTCAATGTTAGCATGGAGCATTTAGCTAAGTGCTAATTAGTACCAAAACTAAAACCCATTCACACATGTTTTATTTATTTATTTAATTTTAGTTTCCTAAATGAGCATTTGATTCTGTCTAAGCGTTTTAAATTCCTTTTTATAATTTATTAAAGAAATTAGCTTAAAGCTACTGTTTGTTTCAAGCTAACAAGGTTTTGTTTTCAGGATAGGAGCCTGATTCAAAAGTCTCAGGACGCCCTTTTATTTCTGAAAGAAAAGAGAAAACACCACATCTGACCACCCCGGCAAGCAATAAGTAAGGTTTTAGGTTATGTCCAGAACATGGCCGCCATCTTGGCTCAAACTGATATGGTGTCCTGATTCTTTTGACTCACCCAGCAGCTCAGATTGTGTCGAGGAGAAACAAACAGAAAACAGGTGTTTGGCCTGAAGAGACTCGTCGGTCTCCTCTGAGGGAAAATGATTTGCAGTTTGTTTGTTGACAGAAAATACAGAGACGAAAAACCTTTCTTTTGTCTGGATGTGAACAGAAGCTGCTCGGTGCCAACGTGAAAACAAACAACAGTTGGGGTTAAATACGTGAGACAGATGTGGAAAAACCTCTGCAGAATCAGAGCTTCTAAAGTGTAAACAAATGTAAACAAAGTGTTGAGCAATCAGCTGTTTGTCCCAACAGCTGAGCAGAGAGTGAAGCGAGGCGCCAGCGAGCGGCGGAGGGAGTTCAACGAGGAGCAGAGGACCGAGTACGAGAACTACGTGGAGGAGGATCGAGACGGTAAGAACCTGGATCCACAACCAGATCTTTACATTTTTATGCTTTTATTTTGATAAGCTCTGAATTCTGTTCATAAAATACCTCCATATATAATAAAATACAAAACGAGAGGCCGAACATTCAACAAAACTTTAAATATGACTTAATGTGTGACCTGTTGCACATTAAGGAGGACTCTCAGCTACTACCACACCAGATCTGAGCTCAAAATGTGTCAAATTAACTGAATTTTAGACATTTTTTAAACTCTTGACAGGTCGTTTGGTAAAATCATCAACACAGATTTATTTATGGTAATATATTTTCAAATATATTTTGTATTTTTATGCCTTTGGGTTAAACGTTTAGCTCAAAATAACTCAATATCTGTCAAATAAATTGAGCTAAACGTTAAAAGTAAAAATTAAACAAAATTATTTCCAGTAAAAAAAAAAAAAGTATAAATACAGAAATATTTCACATCCCACTGCTAAATGCAGCCGGTTTGGAACCCCCGGCAGAGTTTCACCAAAACCCTTTGGAATGTGATCCGTCAGGACCGGGGTCAGCAGAGACCAGACCTGATCCTCTGGACCACAGTGTGAGACTCAAAGTGTTCATTTGTGGTCCAGCAGGAGCTGACAGTCCTGCCTGCGGTGCTCGCTAACCAGTACTTCTTCAGTTTCTAAACTGAGAACCGCTTCCCACAAACACGCGACCTGCCTGCATGTGGTGCACACGCACACACACCGTGCAGCGAGCCCAAACAACAACAAAACAACAACAAAACATGTATGTGATCCGGATAACTTTTTATTGTTTACCTTTCTTTTCAAGTGAGAATTTATTTATTACAAACGATGCACATCAAACACAAATAGATTAACATTTATTTATTTATTTATTTATTTATTTATTTATTTATTTATTTATTATGTAACTTTTAAACAGAGTTAAATAAAAACAACAAATTTTTTGAAAAAAATAAATAAAAAATTCAAAGCTCGTCAATAAATTTCAACCAGACTTGGACGTAATTTATTAAAAAAAAAAAAAAAACTATTTGTATATAAAGACTGTGTAAAAAGGGAAATAGGATCAAAAAAGGAACTAAATCCTAATGAGGTCACCACAGCCATGTTAAAGACAGGCAGATAGGCAGACTGAAAAGTAAGCCTCGAACAAACGGTCGCTGTGCAGAAACGATGAGTCGGATCTTAAAAATTCTTGAACCGTAACGGACAGAAGACACAGATGGTCACATGTCTGAGGTTTTTAGGGTCTACAGAGTTTTATGTGGGGGGGTATGAGTTAACCACTTAACCTGCGAACCTAAAATACCATAAAACACCTTAAAACGTACACACAAATTATATGAAGTACTGCTCTTAAACCCTTTAGAGTAAATTCACAAGCTTGGTCTCTTTTTAAAGCTAAAAATCTGAATTTTTAACTTCAGCAGTCATGACGGTTTAAAGAAAAACAAAACTTAAAATGGAACGTGGGCTTTCCGGTGCTTGTTAACAGGTTAAAAAAGACCCTGGTTTTGAAGGGAAGTCTGCACTTGTTTGAGTTTGATTTAAAAAGAAAAGGTGAAGGTCCTGAAAGAGCGAAAATCAACAAAAATAGACGTTTTGATACATTATTATATACGCATCAACAAAAACTGTGTGAATAAAAATAAATTAAGAAAAAAATCTTACAAAGTTCTACTGAACTCCATGTTTTGGTTCGTTCAGTCATAAAAAAAGCTTTTATTTTTTTTTTTTTTCTACAGAGATAAACGAGAGGTCGAGGGAGACAAACGAGCAGATGAGAGAGTATCACTACGATGGTCTCTACCCTCGATACTTCTGGTTTCACTGAGCGCAGCCGGAACGCAGCGTTAATACTGTGCTTTTATTTTGAAGGGCTCTCTCCTGACAGTCTGATGGCAGACACTTTAACCATCCATATATTTGTATAATTTCAAAGTACTGTGTTTTTCTCACATATATTTTTGTACATTTTAACTGTAACGTGTATCCAGTGCATGCTTGTGTTTTTATTAAACGGTTTAAAACCCGGGAGAGGAGGAGGACTGTAGCTTTGAGTTTTGCAGAGGAATGTGTTATGCAGAAATAAAGGAATAAAGATCAGTTTCCATGACTTGAACTTGCCTGGAAATGTTTGGTATTTGGAGCGTTGGGAGGAGAGGAGGAGGTTTGGAACGACACGAGCAGAAGAGAAGCTGCAGAAATCATCAGGCTGAGGTCCGTCTGCATTCCTGAGCAAATATTAGAAACAAACCAGCTGAAAGCACCAGGTCCTTCACTGCAACCATGAACATTTATAAGACCATACAGGATGGTGGAGAGGTCAAAGGTCACTGCTGAACTGAAGCCACCAGCTGAAGAACCGACCTGTGACCACCTGATCCTCATCAGAACTGCACCAGAACCCAGAGTCTGAGGACACTTTGTCCCACATACCTGTGGAGTCACACCATGGACAACTTCCTGTAGACTGTCTTATAGAGGGACAGTTTCCAGGGTTAATTAATTCTGGCTGTAAGATATTTTGCTAACACAGAGGAGCACACCTACCTGTGGGCAGCAGGTGATGAGCAGTCAGGATATTCTCTCCTGTAGAAACACTGAAGCCTCAGAAAATAAGTTGTTTCTCTTTATTCCACCAGAGGGCGCCAGAGAGTAAACTGATGAAATGTTAGGAAACTGATACATTTCCTGCTCCTGACACTAACCTGGGACTGGTTCTTTAAAGGTTAGGGTCAGTAACTCATTATGGGTCATAAAACCAAGTCTGGGGTCTGATATGATGTTTAAAGAGGACTGCTAAAAGCATTAGTTTAACCTTAACTGCTACAAAAACAAGAACTATAAAAGAAAACAGTGTAAGCTATTTAGTGTCTTATTAGCAACATTTATAAAGTTAAAGCAGTTTTATTTAGGATTAAGTTTCTGCTAGAGTAAAAACTACAATTTAACATAAGAATTTTATTACTTTAATCATTCTGATCCATCAGAGTCATATTAAAAACACAAAAAACTTTAAAAACATGATTTAGTTCATTTTAAAATACACTTTTTTTTTTTTGCTAAATAAAAATCACTTCATGCTGTTCAGGAACTTGGCGTGTTCCTCTCCTCGGGTTTGGAGGAGTTCTCCTCCGATCTTTGGTCCCAGTTTTTCCTGAAAGAATAAATAAGTTAAATAAATAAATCAATCAGGTTCGTCTGAAAAGTTAAAACTTTAAAAAAAGAATAAGTTTAGCTTACTTTCAGCATGCCGTCACGCTCCCATTTAAACTGACCACAGTTACTGAAATCATTCAAAGGATGACATCATTAAAAACCTTAATAAAACAAACATTTAGAGATCAGATCAGACTCCTGGCACACCTGCAGTGTTTGTGTGGCAGTCTGTCCAGAGCGATGGCCCTCTGCCCGCAGGAACACCTGAAGAAGCGTTTGACGGCGTCGTGCCAGCGCAGCTCGTGGTTCTCTGCCACGCAGCGATCCGCCGGCTTGAAGTAGGTGTAGTTACACTGGAAGCAGAGGCAGCACAGGTGAGACCCCGCCCACCTGCAGGGCTCTGCTCAACGTTCAGTCTGTCCTACCTTCTTACAGGACACGGCCCGACACTTCATCTCCCTGATGCCCCTCATCTTCTCCTCCATCTGCTCCTTCTTCACCAGGGCGTCGAAGTAGCGCTCCTGCAGCTGGTACTCAGCCTGAAACACAAACAGTTCCTCTGCTCATTTCTTACATTCTGGTGTATTTTAACAGGTTGTTAAACAGACGTTTGCCTACATATAAAAACACTTAAAGTGAGTATTCTAAGTGGAATAAATGTATTTAAGTCAGAGAAACAGCACAGGGTGAAATAATATCTGTAAATGTGGGGTTCAGATGAAATAAAAGTTAAATGTGATGAGGAAACTTCCCTTCACAAATGATTTCCATGATGACTGTCATTTTGTTTAAAAAGTCAAAACATACATTTAAAGACATTTACAGAAACAAACTTTATTTTAAAACCTCATATTTGTATGTTAAACCAGTTTAATTTGCTTGTTGTTTACTTTTGTAAACAAAAACTGTAATTATAAAACCCCCGAACTTTTATCCCAAACTATTCTTTTATTTGCTTTTCGTGACATATTAGTTTTAAAAAATGGGATTTTGGTCTGTGAGAGAAAACTGGAGAAAACCCACTAAAGCACAGGGAGAAGATGTAAACACAACCCAGGAAGTTGATTTAGCAACTTTCTTTGGAGGCAATATGTTGCTCTACCAACTGTGCTGCCTAATTTTATATTTATAATATAATTTTTAATTAACTATATATCTATGAATATAGCCTCCTGAGAACCTCAGCAGCTGTGAAAAGACCCGTACCGCCTGCAGGACCACCCCGTGTCGGGACTTGGCGTTGAGGATCTTCTGGAACTCCTCTGACTGGACGTAGAGGAGCTGGTCTCGTTTCTTCTTCTGGGCCGGCTCCTCCTCAGTGCCGCAGGGTTCTCCTGCTGGAGACAGGTCAAATTATTACATCATCAAACACGAGAGATTAGACTGACTTCCCTCTGAGCTCTGAGGAAGACCACAGCACTGAAGTGTTGGTGGGATTCTTTTACTTACTGTTTAACTATTGTTGTTTTTGGCCATCAGCCAACCTTTTAATTATTTCAGTTAGAATTTTGATACTTTTAACTCCCACATTGTCTATGGTAAGGCTATCAAATATGGGATAAATCTTGTTCCAGCAGGAACTGAATCTGAACGTGCATAATTTGAAAATAAATGCATTGGTTTGAAAATACATTTTACTAATTTGAAACTGAATTTAAAGTTTTGAATTTGAATTAATTTGCTTTGAAACTGTATTTTAGTTTATACAAAATTCAGTTTGACTACTTTCACTTTCGGTTCCATAATTCAGATTTTTGTGTCACATCCTGGTCCTTGAGAAAGCCAGCCAGAGTAATCAAACACAGATCCACAG
>JAUBOC010000063.1:15242615-15256338 GCA_032275365.1 Anablepsoides cearensis
CACAGGAGTCAGATGCAGGTCGCATTTAAAATGTAATATGAACGTTCACAGCAAAAGATCGGATTTTTTCAAAAAATTCGAATTGAGCATTAAGACCTGCAGTGTGAACGTAGCCTAACATTACAGCTGATTCTCAGCAGAACCTAAATATAACAGAGGTCAGGACAACTTCTATTTGTAAAGATTGGCTGAAGTTCTCTTTTTTTTTTCTTTCTTTCTTGTTAATAAGTTTTATTGAACAGAAGCGAACAGAAACATTACAAATATACAGTTTTCATCACTCAGATGGACAGAAGTATATTTATGTTATCCACCTTTTCTCCTCTAACCTTATTCCATCACTTCTTAGTCATCAAGAAGATTATTCTTAGTTTTTTAAAAACTAATCTATCAACAACACTTCCCCTTGTTATTCCTTTTTAGTTTAAACTCTTTAAAACTTGAGACAGTTGAGATTAAACTCCAGATTACAAGTTTGCCCTTAATGTTTATAATTTTACCAACACACCAAGTTAGAACTAGTTTCTACTATTTGCAGAATCATTTCATTTGAGAATCTCTAATATATCAAAATAAATGTGTTACTGCAGGATATCCTTAACTAATTTAAAAATCAATCAAGCTGAATCGTGAGTCGAATGGATTTGGGAAATCTGAGTCTATATCCAGCCTTATTCATTTTGTTTCCTTTTTGGTCAGACATTGTCAGCTCCAGGAACAGCTGAGCTCTGTAGATGCAGAGTGGTTGTTTCTGAGTGTCTGAAGCCCTTCTGGAAGCTGAAAACAGCAGTTTGGATGTTTGCGTCTGATTGAAGGCGGTGTGGTGTTTGGCCAGCTGTTAATGTGCTGATGGCAGTGTGCTGCTGCTGTCGCGGAGCCTCCGAGTGAAGAGCTGTGATTTAAGAAGCCAGCCAGACTGATTACTGATCTGCGCTCCCATCTGCTCCGTCTTCACACACCGCTTTTTATAAATGACGACAGGAAAAACACCTGCGGCGTCTCGTGCGTGTGTGGGGATGTTGGATGTAGAGATGCTGTGGGGTAAAGGCTTTTTTGGGGAAAATGATGTGTTGCTTTAATTAAACTGCTTGTTTGGTTTTGTTTCTAAAGAAATCTGACCGGTTGTTCGAACCATGAAGCAGGGGTCTTCATCATTTTTGCAATTTCTGCACTATTGAATTTGAAATTAAGCGGTTTTTGATGAAAATCCTGCTTGAATGTAGGTTTCGTCGTGATGCGGTCTCTGAGTTTCTGAATCGATTCTGATGAAACTATAAAATAAACCCTGAAAAATGGGTTTTTGGATTGTAGGGGATACTTTGCATACCAAACACCCTTCAAATCTGTAATTTTCTCCACTTTATTCCAGGAGCTACATGGAAATGTCTGAGTCAGTTTGAGTTCTGTGACCTTTTCTCTCACAGTTTCTTTGAGTTGGAGTTCGGTTTGAGAACCAAACAAGTTAATTTGTTTCTGTTGAAATAAACATTTGGCCCAATTGAAGCAGGGTTCTGTATGCCTACACACAGGTGTGGCTGCTGATTGGACATTTTACAAGATCCCCTTTATTATTCTTTATTTTATTCATACAGTTTTTTTCTATTCTGTTTTAATGTATTTTATAAAAATAAAAAAGCAGCAAATTCAGGAGAGGGTCCTATGATTTTTGTTTTTTGTAGATTTAGTAGTTCTTACTGTTTCTTTTAACTGTTAATAAATGAGATCCCTTCAGTTCTTTTAAAAGCATTTTCTTTAAAATATACTTCTGCTAACATGAACTATATTATTGCTAATTATGCTATTTAAAATGTTAAAGCTAATTCTACTACTGCTGATTATGCTAATGCTAATTTGACAACAGCTAATAATGCTATTTCTAAAACTACTATTGCTAATTCTGCTACTGCTAATTCTGCTGTTTATAATGCTACTAATTCTAATTCTACTACTGCTAACTATTTTAATAATACTAATTCTACTAATGCTAATTATGAGGTTTCTACATTATCAATGCTAAATGTTAATGCTAATTCTACTAATGTTAATTCTACTACTGCTAACTATGCTATTTCTAATACTACTGACTAATGCTAATTCGACTAATAACCATTTTATTACTCTTAATGCTTAATCAACTAATCATAATTTAACAATAATTAGCATCAGTCTGGTGCTATACATCCACAAATTTTATCTAGCAGAAGATATCTTGCATTATTTCTAGCAGAGGATTTGTGTTTGTCAGACAGTTAATGTGGGATAAACTTGGCTTTAAAAGAAGCATAAAATAATTTTCTGGCTAAAGTGGGGTAAAATAAAAATTAAATCTTATTGAAACAGTTTAATTCTTGAAGTTTATGTATTTTATTGATTGTCTAATAAAAATAAATCACTGCCAGTTCCTGACTGCTGCTGCTAATTTCTCATCAAGTTATGTGTTTAAACCTTTTAATGACATTATTTTTTCATGCTGCTTTTTACATAGAACTCTGGTTATGTATTAGCAACAGCAGCTAGCTTGCTGTATGTCTGGGGCATCCAGGGGTGACATCTGGCAGGAAATTCATATCTATGCTGGAATAACCGTGAAGTGAAATAGACTGCTATAAATTTAGAAGATTAGAGCTGTTTTAAAGATGGCAGCAGTCCTGTTTGGAGATGGATCCATTTGGACTGGCTGTTATTAACATGGCTGTACGGTCCAAAAACAGTGAGGGGAAGGATGGGTACTGAAATTCTGTCAAAAGCTCTGCGTTCCCTCAGCGTGTGTTTCCATCATTTCCAGGAAATCCACGCTCTCTAAAATAAATTGTAGAAAGGTTGTACAGTTTCGGTGCAGGTTGAAGAGCAGAAAACGCTCAAACGTCGTGTTTCTCAAGGTTCTGCTCACAATAACCTGCATCACGTTGCTTCTGGCTTTTCAGCTCGTCTGCATGAGGGCGAGGTTGCATGGTGACCTCGGCTAAAGTCTAGAGTCCTATCGTTCTGTCCGATTTATTATCGGCTCAAGTTTATATTTTTCCCCCAAGTGGCTTTGTTAGAGAGGAATGACCCTGACTGAGTTAATTGTACGGCAAGTCTTAAACTGAACCCCCCGATGCAACAATTTGCACTGCAACAACTGGTTTCTTTACCACTCAAGTCATTTTGACATTTAATAATGGTGATGCATTTATTTTTCAGCTCTGAAAGAAGCGTTTAAAACCAAAAACAGGAGAATTTAGCTGTAATTTACTTACCTTGTTCTAAAAATGATTATCCGTTAGGGTGAGGGGTCGGTTTTTTGCAGCTGCTAAAAAGATTTCTAATAAGTGATTAAATGGAGAAAAGCTGTTTGGATTTGTCCCCGACGGTTTCAATCTAAAGAGCTTTGCAAAAATGATATATGTTGTGAAGGAGAGCTAATGGTAGATGTCTAGATTTAATGTAGTTGAGTTCTGCTAAAATAAATTTCTAAATTTAATGAAAGCGTTATTACAAAAGGCCACAAGTGACGAGACGTTTCTGCAAAAGGTTCCATTGTTTCCTCAGTCTGCCTGCCACGTTACGACACCCAGGGAGGGAATAAAAAGCACATCAAGTCAGGTCACATTGTCTTGTTGATGGAACAATTTGTAAATCAGTTTCGTCAGCGTCGCGCCTCTTGCAAAACTCCCAGGAGTGCCGTGTCGCGTCCGCAGCCCGTCGAAGCACGATGCCGGCCTTTAAACGCCGCCACGCGTACGCTTGGCCTCCGCATCTACCTGTCACGCACGCCGCCTCACAACGATGATGGATACCCGTCTGCCGAAGCATGGCGAAGGCTTCGCCGACCGACTCCGTCTGTCTCTGTTAATTCAGGGTCACGTCAGTCAGGCCGAGACGGGGAGGCGTTGCTCTGTAAAAAGACAGAGTAATCATTAACTGGATAAAAGCCTCACTTGGTAAAGAATGGAGGGGAAGAAGATGCAAAGACAAAAAGAAGCGGAGGAGGAGAGCCAAAAGTACTCCAGACGCTGAATTCTGTTTCAATTTGATTTCATACAATGCCTTTAATTACTAGCTGCTCTTGTTGCGTAAGTCCATTGTGTGGGTTTGTTGCAGGAGATCAGAGGGTTCACTCCAGAAGGAGATGGATAAGAGGTTGAGTCTGCTTAAATAAGCAAACAAGGTTTTTATAATCTGGAGTGTTTAAATTTGAAAACTAACCGCCGCCTGGGGATTTGTTTCCCCCGAGCGTGCGGCTAAATGTCTCGTTTTATTTGCAGTGAAGTTTTTGACACCACTTTGAAGCAAACGAACGCAGCGTTTCTATAAAACACATCGTTAAAGGAGCAGAAATGTTTAAAGCATTTTTACTATCAGGGATCACACTCCACCTTTTCCCCTCCAACGAGTTGGGTCGGATTGGCGTGGACGGATTTCTGGAAGAAGTGACAAAGAAGCAGCTGAGCTGAAAGACAAAGACCTTTATTTACTGGTCTGTTCACAAATCTGTCCCTTACCTACTGTCATGAGATCTGGATCAGGACTAACAGAACGCCATCCTGATACAAGCAACACTGTCCTGTCAGCTTTTCTTTCTGTCTTTCCATCTGACAATATGGAGGACCGAAACTGACATAATTAGAAATAAAAGCAGAAATATTTAAATGGACCAATAAAGAAATTAAGACACTTAAAATGCATCAATTACATAAAAAATGAGAACTTTATTTCATGTTTTATAATTTAATTGAACTTTATTTTTACAGCTTAGTTCCAATAAATTATATATTTTAGCACATAATTTACATTTTACTGGTTTTTAAAAAATGTATTTTTAATTTTTTTCCTTTTACTTGTAGATGCATTTGTCTCTTAAATGTTTGTATTTACTTATTCATGTGTTCTTTACTTGATGCATTTCTGCCTCATGTAAATAAGGTGGACGGAGCTTCTTGAGCTCCTCTCCTATTGGTCAACAGACAGGAAGTAGCAGATCTACTGTGTATGCTTCTGCTGCCTCAATTTAGTTTAGTTTAAGCTAAACTGGGACAGCAGGCTTAATAGATCTGCATATGGATCCTGCTACTTTCTGTCTGTTGACCAATAAGAGCGGGGCTGACCCAAGAAGCTCCGCCCACCTTATTTGCATAACGAGTATAAGGTAACGTAAAAACAGGAAACAGAAAAATGTAAAAACACATGGAAATAAAAAAAAACTTGGTGGTGTATTTTAAGTGTCTTTATTTATTGGTCTGTTTATATATTTCTGCTTTTATTTCTAATTATGCCAGTTTCAGTCCTCCATAGCTGAAAGCTTTAGAGTCGGTGTAAAACGAGTTTGAAAGAAAACAGAAATATTTCATCATGATTTTTGATGCGATCTCCCACCCACTCGCTCAAATCTAAACCATCCACCTGCATTTTGCACAGATGCTACTTTATAAAAATGCCTGCTTGAGATGAGTTCATGTGATTATTTATCAGGGAGGCCAATCAGTGTTGAAGTTCACGTCAAAAAAACTAGGGAAAAAAAAGCGAGCAGCTGAAATAACCTGTCGCACATTCTCCCCTGAAGGATTCTGCGTTTAGAGCTCAAATTCTTCACTGGAAGATGCTCTTAACCTGATATAAATAGTGATTTTAGATCATAAAAAGGTGCCTAATTGAACCAAAATGCCTCGTCCTCGGAGGCTGAGCTGGCAGCTGGAGGAAGGAAGTTCTTTGTGTAAAATAAGTGAGACTTGCTGCTGCTCAGGGGGATGTTGCATCACGGCAGTCAGGGTTTGTTTTCATCCAAATGAAGTGGAGATAAAAGAAGCAACTAAATCAAAAATATATGAAATTATCTGCGACCGAGGCTTCAATCTGACACGATGAAAAAAAGTGATTTATTATAGTTATATATGATATTAAATATGAAGATCTGAAGCTTCCCTGCTGCTTTAGATTTATATTGTTATAATGAATCTGATTAAACACTACTTGTTTTTAATGTTTTATAACATTTATAAGGAGCAGTGAGGGATTTAGCTTCAGGAATGAGTGATGGAGCATAAAGTTAGGGCTTTTATTTTGAAATCTTACTTTGAGAAGATAAAGAACAAAAATAAGACGTGATGATTCTTAATGGGGTTAAACAAGTTTTAGTTTTTTTTTTCGTGTTTGTGTGTGTGTGTGTGTGTGTGTGTGTGTGTGTGTGTGTGAGTGAGAGAGACCTGGGAGTGTTCAAAGGTCGTGTTTGCTGTAGACACAGTAGCAGGTGTGCGTTTTGTGGCCGTGGCTCGTTTGTTTGCTCAGATTGGCTGAAAGATAAAAGCTTTGAAAACTTTTTCTTCTTTTAAGAAAATTGTCTGGTTTTTGACGTAATCTGGATTATTTTTAGAATGTTTGCTTTTTGAAACAGGAAGTGTTAAACAGTCAGCCTGAAGTGGAAAAACTGATATATATTTTTCACATTGAAGTTTTTTTTAAACCAATAATGTTCATTGGTGACTTGTTCTGACTGATGGGAGGGGCCTTAGTAGAGCAGTGGGAGGGGCTTAATCTGGTTACTGGAGCTAACAAATTAAAATGTACGAATGTTATTTTTCTTTGTTTTGAAGGGGCAGCTTCAGTAATTTATGTAACAAAGTACTTTAATGTTATCATATTTTATAGCTGCTGTGTACCTGATTAATAATAGTATCTGCTGCCTATATGTACCAAGTACTTGCTTATGAGGTACTTACATAAGGAATGGACACATTAGCTGAGTTATAATACTGCTACTTTCTAGATGCATACATATTTGGTACCTATAAGTACTAGGGGTGTAAATCACCAGCTTTATCACACTACAATATACACATCGATATGTTTAGATGATTATTTGATATTTCTCGATCATAAAGTTTGTCACGATTTCGATTCAGTTCACACATCTGCGATTGATATAACCAGTACATAACTGGTGCACTCTTTGTTTGAACCTCATTAATCCCTATATCCGCCTGGTAAGCAAAAGAGTACATAGCTGAATACTGATGAGGTATGTACCTGATGCTACTAATATATATAGCTGGTACTGACAGGGTTTGTACCTGGTACTTGACAGCGTACCCACAGAGACCAGGCTCAAATATAAAGTGACTTGTGGGACTGTAAGTATGAGAAAGATACCCTTAAGTACAAGGTAACTTCATGATATCTCCCAGAGTCACCAGGTATGTACTCTGAAAGTACACATTAGTATTAGGTATGTATATGTACCCAGTAGATATCTAAGGACCCAGCTTTTCTTTTTTTTAATATAAACAATAAAACCTTCAGCTGCAGATACATGATCAGATTATTGTTTTAATAAAAGTTATCATTTCTGAGGATCAGCCAGTAATCCTGTCAGAATGTGGATTTTCATTTTCAACGGGAGTTTCTGAGTTGAGGAATTCCTAAAAAACACCAAATTATCAACAGATGTGGGAATTTCCAGTGATGGATTTCAGTGACGCATGTTTTTTTCTTCTTTATTTATCTAAACCTGAACTTTGAACCCTAGAATCTGAAAACGGCTCACGGTTACGTCTCAAGTAGAAAACCACATGTCTGAGATCGGCAGACCTCCATCATTCAGAGTATTTGGAGGCGTCGAGGTCTGCGTGTGTGGGCTGTAATTAAAACCACGTGTTTCTAATGAAAGCTGCTCTCGCGCCGAGAGCAGCGACTTATCTGCAGCGCTGAAGACGTAAATGTTCCCGACATCGACCACTTACCTGCGTCTGAAACAAACATCAGATTCTTCTCTACAGTCTGAGTTGTCGGCTATTTTAGTAATGCCCTGTTTACATGCGAACATTCCCCTTTGACATCACTTCCTGTTGCTTCACAAATATCTCAACAACTGTTCATCTCAGCAACGTGAAATTTGTTTTATAATATGTTAATAGTGATAATAATAATGTTTTGTTTTCAAAAATGCTTCTCACAGACAGTTTAATGTTCAGGTGTGAAGGAATGCTTTCAATTTAAATAAATGTAAGTTTTGCATGACATTAAAATCTATAATTAAGGTACGCATTGAACAGAAATTATTAAAATCTATTAATAGTGCAAATAAAATAACTAAATTAAACAATTTTCTATATTTAAAACATAAAAGCAGATAAAATAATTTATAAAGCCTAAGGGTCTAAAACAAATTGTATTCTATTTTTTGGTCTAAAAGACTTAAAAAATGTTAGTTTCTTTGGTTATAAATTTTCTTTTTCTTTAAAAATGTACATAAATCAGAATAAATCTTCATTTATTAGTTGCATTAAAGTGATTGTTGGAAGGAGACATTATTTCAAACATCCGTCAGAAAAAAGATGGTTTATTAAAGGTTTAATTCTTCTTATGTGACGTAGAATAAATATTAATGTTGTTCTGGTTTTGATGTTTCTTTCGGTGCAGCTCGACGGGGAACTTTTTGGAGTTAAATAACTGATAAACTGTTAAAAAAAAAATAAACCAAACTGAAGCAGAACATCAATAAACAAATAAACATCACAGCTTAGGTTGCTTGAATCAAAGCCAAAGCCATGAATATGTTAATATTTGGGATTTGTCCAACATCTTGTGCGCTCAACTCATTAAATTGGTGTGTGTATAAATGATGGTGTGTGTGTTCGTGTTTTGACCGCTGCTTTCCACCACAGAAAACCTCCAAACCACAGTCTCCTCCTCCTCCTGGCCCTTTTCCTGTCCCTCAGCTTGCTCCTGGTTTTAATTCTGCAGATGAGGAGGTGTGGGTGTCCGACGTGCCGGGTCAAAACTGTTGTTTCTCCTGTTGATCGTGCAATCACGGCCGCCACGGTTCACGCCCCGACGGTAATCAGGGATTCGCTGCTGCTGATTACAGAAGGAGCCGACGCATTTTAAATTGGTTTTCAGCGCTCTGATAAACCTGGGACGCTGATTGTTCATGTGGGGATTTTAAAATTTCTTTAAATTTGACTTTTGGAGAATCGGAAACATCAACTCCAGAAGTGACAGCGACAAAAGCTGCTTCATGTAGAACGTAGATGAGGAAAGTTTTAAATAAATATCTTGTTTGATTTGTTGGAACCTGAAGTATGTAATGAGGATGACTCTCAGCCGCTACCACACCAAATTTTATCCTCGCATCTGTAAACCTCTATGAGTTATAGACGTTTTTTGGGTTTTAATGCTGGAATCGGGCGAGGAATGTTGGGCCTTTTTAGTTTTTTGGAAATAAAAAATAAAGGTCTTTCCAGTTTTCTGGACCTTTTCAATAATGTTTGATTAAATGATGCAGGGAAAGTTCCTTTAAATAAATCTGGGTTTAATCAGGTTCAGTTCTGCATTTTCAGGACAGGTCGTTTTCGCTGCTGTAGATCTGTGATGTTTGTCAGGTGATGAGTGGAGAGATGATAAATTTACTCTTAAATACTTTAATCACATCATCAGTTCTGACCTTTTTATTGGTCCAGGTTCACTTTAAGCTTGGGCAGAATCATGTATCAGAAGAACTGCTGATTTAAAACGATTAGTGCCCCCTGGCTGACTGCTCGGTGCTCCTCTTTTTCCTTTTTTACATCAAATAATGGGTCTCCTACATCCTCAAACTCTGTCTCAGACTGCTCCATCTCTGCCTTTGAGCTTCTCTCTTGGGTCTGAATAAGTTCTGCTCGGCTTGGTCCTTCTTAGGGTCATAAATCTCTCCTCGCTCTCGTCGTCTCCATCGTTGCCCAACTTAATTCAACTTTTGCCTCTTATTATTTTCTTCTTCCTGTAGATTTTTTTGGCTCTTGTCAAATAATTTCTGGGCTCAGTCAGAAAGGAGTTTGGGGGTTTTGTGTTTGTTCGGCGGGGGAGCAGAGGGTGGATTGAGGTGTTTTTCCATGAATCTGCTCGTCCTTCACTGCCTCCTCTCCAAATATAACAAACCTTTTTTTCTTTAAGTGCTGTAAATTATTGATCATAACTCTGGTTTTACTTGGCCTAACAACACAATTTAAAAACTGTTGTGTAGCTTTAAGTCTTTACTTTTGAAGCAGATTCTTAGAGGGTGTGTCTTTTGATGATTTAGAGGAATTAATCATCATATTAATTGTTTAGTTTTTGAGGATCTAAAAGTAATAAAACGAGCCTCTTTCACTTTCATTCTGTCACTCTGGATCATCATGTTTTCCTGTCTGCAGTTTTCTAACATTATCTCTGCGTCCGCCGTGTCTTTTAGCTGTTTTCTGACCAACTTTCAGACGGGATTAAACATCCGTGTGAAAGCTTTAATCTGAGGCAAACAAAGCTGGTTTGCCTTGTGGTAAATCAGATTATTGTTACCCAGTTTCTCAGACGTTTTCCTAACTGGGCACAGTTGCTTTTTTTCTTGTATTTTGTGACGCATATAGACACGTTTACTGCCTCACAAGACTCTGAATCATAAACAAGAAGTTAAGTCAACATTGTTTGTGCTGAAAGTTGCATTTTTCTGTCAGGTGACTGATTGATGTCATCGTGGAACAAAGTTCAGTTCAGTAAGACTCACAGATCTTTACTGTGGTCTTTAATAAAACTGTCAACAATGGTGAGAATATTTAACTAAAATAGTCCTGGAGCTTAATGGGTTTCAGAAAACTGCTTCGTCAGCTTCTTTCCCCCTTGAAGTTCCCTCAGATCAGGAACTGGTTTCAGTTTTGGTTCTGAGCGGCGACCTCACTCCCTGATTACATGCAGTTCTGGTTCTGGTCTGTGACTCATCTGAGGCGTCCGGATCACATGTTAAAAACAGCCAGTTCTGAGTGTTTTGGTCATTTTCAGTGGTTTTATTCAGTTGTTTTGCTGGATGGGTTCAAGCTCCCACTTCCTGTCTCGATCTCAGACTTCCATGTTTTACCTGAACCCGCTCATCTGGGCTACATAAAGGCAGTGCTGCAGGAATTAACAACAACCTCAGCATTTCCTGCAACAGATGTTTCAAATCAAAAGTCTTGTAGCGGCTTTAGAGAGTCATAAAATCTGAGGCTTTTAATCTGAAACACTTGGTGGGGATAAAAGCAACACTGTTTTTCTGCATCGGCAGAAGAATTTTCTTTACATTAATCTAGAGAAGAAATAGTGTTCTGGTCCAGTCTAATACCCAGCTCTGATCGTCTGATATTTAACTCCTGGGTTTTCTTCTGCTCGTGTTTGTGCTTCAAGGTAATTTTAGAATCTCTGTGGGAATTCCTCGCAGAATAAAACCGGAGCAGGAGGTCGTGGGAAGGTCAGGACACGGACGCTCCGACTCCTCTCCGTGCAGAAGTGTCTTACATGCGTGCTGTCAGAGCGAGTTAGGCTCTGTTTGGGTTTGGAGGCCAGAACTGTGGTCTAAGGATTCGCCCCCAACTGGACAAACATCCGCTCCACGTCTGGAGGTGGATTCCAGCAAACCCAGGAGGAGCTCAGAACTGGCTGCAGAGGAATTTATCTCTTTGTAGAAGTTTGTAAAGTTTCCCTAATTTAAACATTTTGCCCACCACCCAAGGCAATCACATACTTTGATATGATAAATAGTTTATACAGGGCTAGGGGTATTTGTGGGTGATATATATCGTAGGGTTGGGCATAATTGTATCGTGCAATTAATCGTCAGGAAAAACATTAATTTATTATTTTTTGGCACTTGATGATTAATATGATTAATACCACCAGTCAGTCCACAGCTCCTCTTCGCTTCAAATATGACTAACATTAAAAAAAAGTTCTGTAATTCATTTATCAACACAATTTAAAATTTGATCCATAGCCTGAAGTTTGTAGTAATTTGGAACAGATTTTTACAAACAGCAAATCTTTACCACTAAATTGGTCATGTGACCAGGAAATAAGGGTGTCCAGGGGATTAATCAAATTAATCGTTATTGGCTAAATACCACAATTAATCGTGATTAAATTGTTTTGCTAATTTTGCCCAACTCTAACATATCTCAGATAATATTATCATCCATGTTGCTTTGAAGATATGCAGTTTTGGTGGTGAAGACGGAGACATAAGTCCCCATTCGAGGAATATTTGTCACAGAAACCAATCAGCAGGCAGGATTCAGTCACATGATTGGGGGCGGCGCCAACTGAACTAAACAGCAGGCAGGATTCAGTCTTGGACTCGCAGCAGCCAAAACCACTGGGGTCCGTCGCCCAGTGATTTTTGTAACTAGTTTGAACGTGTGAACAAGCTCCTCGTTCAAAGGCTGTGTGTGACGTGCAACATTCAAACAGTTTGTTAGTTGTTTTTTTTCTCCTATTCCACAACATGAAGTATTCTGCCACATGGAGAAGACTACAATAACGTAAGTGGCAAATATAGGCACCTCCATCGCTGGCGATGATGCACGATCTCCAAAAATGGTTGAAAGTCATTGAGTTTTACAGAGGAATTTGTTGGGGTTGAAGCTAAGTCATCAGATTCTCCCATGAGATGATGTGACAGCGGCTGATTTGCATTCCTTTAAGGAATAATAAACCTTTAATTGTATCTTTATTTTGGGTAGAGTTAATATTGGATTGAGCCAGAAAACTAGCTTGTTGAGGAGAACTTTTAAGGTCTTTAAAAGGGGCAACAGAAAAGTCTAGAAAAAGTTTGGGAATAAAGATTCTTCGATGGATGGACGGTTCTAAAGTCGTCCCTCTAAAAACTGAAACCTCCTGTTGGTTTTGGGTCAGAACGACCCTCGAGGCTTCAGAGCTGAGGCCTCATGGGTCGTTCTGACCCAAGCTCTACAGGAGGAAGGGGGTGATGACGGTGAAACTGTGGTTTGAGTTTCCTTACAGGCAGTTTTAAAGAAACTGTTTTGCTTCTTGAACAGAAACTTTTCCAGATTCATTTGTTTCCTGTTGGGATTCCTCCCATCAGATGGTATTTCCTGTTTATCACGTTGTAGTAAAGTCAACTCTGACCTCCTTCCCTTGTTTCCTTTCCTCTGTCTGATCTCCTCGTGTTTTCTCACTCCATCCAGTCTCGTCCTCCCTCCCTTCTGCGCTTCATGTTTTACACTTCCCCCCTTCTCCTGTCATAATTTTCTCCTCTCTTCCCTCCTTTAACGTGAACTTTGTCCCTTTGCAGATGACTCTAAGCCCCGCCCCCGCCTCCCTGATAATACAGAACACATGCTCAGAACCAGGAAGTGAAGGATTGTTTTTATTCAAAACGTTTTGCTTTAATTGAGACAAAGAACCTCATTAGTGATGTTTACTCGTCAAATTAATGTTGTCTGTTCAGGTCTGCTCTGATAAGTGTTCTGGACCAGCTTGCTCTCAATTAGAGGGGGAGGGGGGTTAAAAGGCGATAAACACACAGATCTGCGCAGTCGCCCGGGTGTTTACATTTCTGGGCCGAGGGTCTGATTGTGAAGGAATGCGAGGACGCTGGGTGAGCAGGATTAAAGGGTCGGTGTGATGAAACCCAGGCGTCACACCACACTGTTGTGTGAAGGACAAAAAAAGCACTTCCTGTATCTGTGGGGCCGTGTGTGTTGAGAAATAAACATTCAGCAGATCTGAGCCAGGGTTACTATAGTTAACTAAAACTAACTAAATAACAAAAACTGAAATTGAAAAAACATTTTAGTTACTAAAAATAAATAAAAACTATAATAAAATGAAAAGAACAATAACTAACTAAAACTGTATACTCTTTTTACAAAACTAACTAAAACTAACTGAAACTAGAAGCACTCAGAGAGTGCAAACCTCCGCCAAGGCCAAATTCACCTCTCCTCAGGAACCTGCTGATATTGAG
>JAUBOC010000063.1:15270958-15292227 GCA_032275365.1 Anablepsoides cearensis
TATATATATATATATATATATATATAATTACTCTGCTACAGTACCTTATGTAACCATGATATAAACCATTACCAAGCAAAACTTTAAATATTCAGAGAATAAAAAAGCAAAGTGCTGCAAAAAGAAAGAAAAGCCTGCAGCGACAGCCCTGCACAATCATAACATCAGGTCTCTAGAAGCACTTCTCTTGGCCAGTTTCAACAAAAAAAAAAAACCGTCTAAATGGTGCTTCAAGTACTGCAGCTGAGGCCAGCTGAACTGCAGAAATATGGCATTTCTCAGAACTAAAGGACAGGAAGTTCTTCTCTTTACTTGAGCTTCAGTTTTTGACAAAAACAAGATTTCAACAAGCCTTTTTCCCCGCTGCGTGCAGGACTGCTGCTACTTTTCATTCAAATAAAATAAAAACAAAACAATATGCAGCCAAACAAATCAGAAATTCACCATGTTTCCATAATGAAGTTTAGACGGAGGAAATGAAATTCTGTCGTCTAGTTCTTCGTCTCCCCTCGTCCTCAGCTGGTGGTCTTATTAAGTCCTCACCGTCTTTGTGCCCTCCTCTTCCCTCCGGCCAATCAGAACCTCATTAAGCTGAATATCCTGGCTCAAATCCATGTGTCAGTCATTCTGCTGAGCTCAGGAGTGCTGTCCTTCCAAATCAAACTTTTCAGTATGTTTTCTTGTAAACACTGCACCATTTCTAGAAATGTTATTTTTGTGGAGGTCGTGCAGCTGTCATTTCTCAAGACGAGTCTAAACGAGTCGGCGGGTGATGTGCAGTCTTTAAATTCAAAATTTAATTAACTAAGAAATATGAAAACGGTTTCCTCCCTCAAAGTTCGCTCTTCTCCCAGTTAGCTCCAACAATAAACTGACTCCTGCTGCAAAGGTCAAAGGTCGTGAGCCTGACAGGATCCTGACTGAACCTTTGACCTTTCTCTGATGGCTCTGTTCTCCAGGCGCGTGTCGGCAGCAGGTCTTTTGTGGTTTATGGTTTTAGTAGTTGTTTGTTGTGAGCTTATTGTTGTTAAATGAGTAAACAATAAAAACAACTATAGAAGAGGAGTGTCTTTATTGTCATTTCCTAATAAAACCTCCTGCTGGATTAAAGTTAGTGTAATATTTAAACTAAATAAAAACATAATGCTGTTTTTACAATCAGTTAGTTTGGTGACATGGATTCTTCCCCTGTGGTCTGGAGGTCCATCTCTCCTGCCACAGGCCTGCTCCCTAACCAGGACCAAGGAAAACCAGTTTTACCAGACTCTGGTCCGACCCAACAGGATCAGGGTCAGGAAACTGATCACAGCTGAAGACGTCAAGTCATAAAGTCATGAAGATTTAAAGAAAAGTGATGCAAGACTTTTGATACTTTCCAGCTTTATTTTAAAATGTGACGCAAAGGTCAAAGGTCAAAGAAAAGGTTTGGAGACAGCGGTGTTGACACAAAGACAGGAGACAGAACTGGAAGGTGTTGAGGTTCTTGTGAGAGATGAGGATGGAGAGGATTAGGACTGACGTCAAGGTTGAAGATACTGAAATTACAGAGACCAGAGTGAGGTGGTGTGGACATGTCCAGAGGAGGGACAGTTGGAATATTAGGACATGTACAGACGAAGGACGATGGGTATATTGGTTTGGAAATGTTCAGAGGACAGTGGGTATATTGGTAGAATGATATTAGAGAGGCAGCTGCCAGGATAAACACATTAATGCATTTAGAGAGAAAATGGAGGACAAATGACCTTTATATTTTTGTCTCCTCAGTTTTAGGACTTGTTTTTGTCTTTGTTGACTTGATGTTTTGTCAGTTTGTCCCTCGTGTTAAAGTCCAGCAGGTCTGTATCAATGACGCTCCTGTTTGTTCCTGGTCACCAATATTTCTTTCATCTGTGAAAGATAACTTTGTTTTTTTAACGTCCTTGGTGTTTTCCACCTTTTGGGACGGAGCTGAATCAGTTTTAATGCCGTTTTATCTTTTCTGCATCACAAAGGAAATCAAAGTCTTTGTTTTCTCATCAGCATGCTGCTGTGACAGAAGAGGAGCGGTCACCGTGTTGTGATCGTTTCATCTGCCTTGTGATAAAAAAAAAAACACTCTGGGCTTCTTGTCAGTTTGGCCTCAAAAAGGTTCATTTATTATCTTTAGAAAACAAAGATTCTCAGCTTTAATTAGCTTTCAAAGGCTTTATTGTTGGGTTTTTATAAAATACCTGGAAAGTGATCATTAGGTACAGAAATTCAGTCAAGGTTTTCAGAGCACGCCTTCCACACAGCAACAATGCCAATGTTAACACCCACAGTGTTACTTTCAACACCAACAAAGTGTCTATATGTGTGTCCATACTCGCTGGTGGGAAACCAACCAGTGTTTAATATTCAACAATACTGAGTGTCACATTAACATTTCAACAGTGTTAAAATAAAGTGTTAAAAGTAACAACAGTGTTATTATTATTATTATTATTATTATTATTATTATTATTATTATTATTATTATTATTATTATTATATTGTTGTTGTTGTTATTAACAAAGGAAATTATGGTGTTAAAAAGGTTAACAGAACCATAAATCAGAGAGTGTAAATTTAACACAGAGTTAAAATCAAACTCTTAGTAGTGTTGCATTAACACTCAGTAATTAGTAAAAAAGTATAACGGAGTCGACCTTCACACAGCAGGAAGTACCTCTAACTCACGATTTATGACCAATAACACAAATTTAAACTGAAACAACTTGATCAAACTGAACAAGAAAACTAACAGAACAACTTATTTTTGCTCTCATGAACTACTTTAATAGTCATAAACATACAAACACATTATTTCTACAAGCTTACCCAGCATCCCTTGCTGAGACATGAGGTAGAAGAGGGCTGGGCTTTTCACAATACTTCTTTCAACACTGCATGGTGTTAAATAACACTGTTAAATGTTATACAAGACTTTACGGTGGGTGGAGCTTAGTTAAGACTGTCCAGTGTTGAGACAACACTGAGGAAATCAACACTGTGAATTAACACCAACACTGGGTGTCAGTTTACTCAGTGTTAAAACGACACTAGGTTAAATCAACACCCAAAAGTTTAACACTGACATTTTACCAGTCCTGTTTTTGCTGTGCACAAAGTTCTTCTTTTCACCCAAACAAACCAACTTTAAAAAGTCAAATTTATTGTAAAAACTAAAAAACATTTCCAACTCATTGATAAAAATAAACAAAAAAGACAACAATACTGAAAATTCACTGATTTTTAGTTGATAAGTTTGATTTTTTCTTTTAACAATCAAAACTTGATCTAGAAGACAAATTAAAGTCCCGCATGTGTATTTTTAAAAAGCTTTCTCAGTAACTCTTTGTCTTTATATCGATTATCTGACAACATTTCTTATCGGTTAAGGGAGCGGAGCAGTTTAGATGCATTTTTCTTCCCATTAAGTTTCAGTTCCAAGGTTGAAATCTGACCTTTATCTACTTTTTTTATGTTTTCTCTCTGAAAGGTAATTTAAAACTCATGGTCACCGAGGACTGTGGGTCCTTGCTGTGGTATTTGAAGCTCTGCTTTTATTAAACTTGTCTCACAAATATTCCTCTTGGTATTTTACTCAAGGTGGTAATTAGAGGTTATATTTTCTGCACAGATGGAGGGTTTTGTTCGTCGGCTGTGTTTTGTATTAGTTTGCTGCCTTGTTGCTGTGCCCTTCAGTGTTGAGAAAATCGATTCGGTTTTTAAATCCTGGATTAATGTGAAGAAGTTTATGAAAAGAAACTGAATTAAAAACACTGATTATTACGTTTGATTTGAACCAAAAGTCTTTAAGAAACAGTTTGAATTTGGGGAGGGGGTCTGAATAAAAATCAGCTGAGGCGAAGGCTCAAAGTTTGTAGGTACAGTAAATATTTATACTTTTGGCAGTTTTGCCTGATATTTTTATTCATATCTATCAGGACTATTGTATCGACCAAAGTTAGGAGTTTTATCGTAGGGCTGGGCGATAAATTAATGACGATATATATCGCGATACTCATGTTCAATATAAATAGAAAACAAGTCACTTTTGGCTGCCTTAAAGTGAAGAATTGTGGGTAATTAACCAACCAATTCACTTTGTAAAGGTCAAATGTTGCCTGTTTTAAAGTTAACATGAGCTGATGTCATCATAACAAAGAAACTGTGAAAACAAGTTAAATATTTTAATTTTAACAACTTCCTACCAAAACCAGCGTAGAATCACCAGTTTCCAACTCAAATGAATGTAATTAGTCAAATTGGAGCAAAGTTTCTTTTTCCCCAGCCTGACTCCAGTGTGTTTTAATCACAGTGTTTTAAATTCGTCTCTTCCATCTGCCTCTCGCACTACAGGAAAATCAATACCACCTACTGGAAAGTTCTCCATTCGGGTAATTACATTTGTTTACCGCCCATTCATTCTTCTCCTCCTCCTATACGTGAACGCGAGCCCTGACGCCTCCTGAGCCCGTAAAGTGTGAAGTCTGTATCATATTTCCTAACCTGGCACCAGTAATCTTCTTACCCTCCTGATTTGTCAAAGTATTGTTCAGAGGTGGTGGGGGGAACTTAGGAACAATGCCCGACCTCTCATGAAGAAAAACGTTCTGCTGTAAAAGACAGAAAATCATGGCGCTGCCTGGAGTTCAGGAGGAAGCTGCTGAATAAATTTCTGTAAGTAGTTTTTGTTTTTCCTCTCCCTCTGTTGGAGATAAATTGAGTTAAAACACAACCGCTGTTCTGAACAGGTTCTGATAAAACAATACTGACCAGAATACGTGTCCTAACTGAACCTCAGGGCAATTCAGACATGTCAAACTGAAGGTTTGAGGGCCAAATGTGGCCCCTGTGGCATTTTAAGATGTCTTAAAGTGCCTGTGACGTGCATGATTTTAGTCTGTGGGAGGAAACCAAAGTGCTCAGAGAAAACCCACAAATGCACATAGAGAACATGTGAACTCCCCCCTGAAAACCCTGACCAGCAGGCGATCATGTGACGCCCCTTGCTCCAACCACTGCACCACCTACCATGCATTTGGAACTCGGTGTTGGTGAAATATGCGAGTCGGGTTCAGCTGTTGGACCTGATCACGTTACACTGCGTCTGGATGCAGCCCTGTTATTTGCGTTGCATATCATCAGTCCTCTTCCTCTTTGTTTCCAGCTCTCGCAGCTATCTGAAGCATCATAATAAAGAACACTGTTAAGGGGAAACTGCCGCGGCGCTGCAGTTCATCACTGTCGCATTTTAAGGCTTTTTCCCTCCCGATTCTCATGCAGTCCAGAGCTGTAAGAGTTCCTCACGGCGCAGATGAAAAGTGAGCGAGAGACTTACAATGTGGAGCCGCAGCAGAATTTTATCATTATGTGCTGCATGGATTTCCATAATGAAACTACATGGAGGAAAAAATCTTATTGATACTCAAACAGGAGGCTTGTTGGGTGTGTTTGTGTGTGAAGCAGGTCTTCAAAGAACCTGCCATTAAAACCTCTGGATCTGGATCGGATGCTTTGCAGACACCACATTGTAATTACAGAGAGGTGTGTGCGTGTGTGTGTGGAGTACAAGGTGGTCTCGTCTGTGTGTGTAATATTGTACCTGAGCGGTGTGCGCTGCAGGTATGATATTTACACAGATGTTGGTGTGTGTGCTTGCAGCTGGTCTCCACGCTCTTCTCTCTTAAGGCTAACTTATTATTAATGTGTAATTAAGAGCAGTAACGTCCTGTGTATTATTATTCTTTAAATACAAAAAATCAAAGAAAATATCTTTATTTTATCGAAACTTGATATATTACACACACTTATCCATTTTGTCACAAAACCTGAATTTTTTTTCTTTTAAACTTTGCTCAACCAACATGAAACAGGAAGTGACATCAAAGGGGAACTCTTTAAATAATATTTCAATAAACAAATACATTTTCTTAAACTCTGACACTTTATCTCTGATAGACTCAAAATAATCTAAAGAAACAGATTCTTTACAGTTTGGGTTTTGGGACATTATAGCAACATTCTGTTTACATGCAGACATTCCCCTTTGACATCACTTACTGTTCCTTCACATGCGAATATCTCAAAGGTTCAACTCATCTGTGTGAATTTTTATTTGCAATATGTTGTAATTTTTATCTTTTTAAGAAAGCATTTATATTTATTACAAATATTTGATGTCACTTTAAAGCAGGCACTTTAAAGTCACTTTCATCAAAGATTACATTTCCTTAGTACAAAGAATTAATTATAATATAAATGTGATAAATATATTTAAAATATATTTTCTTGTAAGAGAAATCCTAAAATCCTATAAACTGAAGGCAAATTTTAAAGTTGTAAAGGTTTTAGAGGGAGGTGATGGAAGATATTTACATCAAATGCATAAAACAACAACTTGAAGAGGCCATAGATTTCATCTTTCTAAAACTTGAACTAGAGCATTGAGCCTGATACCCAGTCACTCTCAGTGTGAGCCAGGAAAAAACAAAGGGGAGTGAGATTAATCCACACAAGAATTTAGTGTAACTATTCCTCTTTTACAAAACAAAAGCCCAGTTGCTTTTATTTTTTTTTCTACTTTTCAGAATTACCTTTTGTATTATTTGGTTTTAATTTGATCGTAGCCGTGTTTGTGTTTGCTAACATTAGTTAGCTGTGGTGAACATCTTTGATCAGATTGACTTTAATGTTCATCTGGTGATTACTTTCCAATAGTTTAAGATATATTTTGCTAACAGGCAAACACAGTTGGCTCTTACAGTTAAAGTTTTGAGCAAAGCTCTTGCAGAATGTCTTGTTACTTGTTTTCAGACTCAACTTTAAAACTTTCATGAAGATGTTAAAACCAAATAAAAGTGTACAGGTTTAATTTATCTCCCTCTGAATATCAGATAAATTTTATTTTTTTTACGCAGCTTTAAGGATGGACTTAGTTTTGTCCTTCAGCTCTACGGCTGAATTTAAAATTCAGGATCACAAAGAACCTTGAAGCGCTGCAGGCTTGGGTCAGCCTGACCCGATACTTAATCAAAAGAATCAGCCAGCAGGGACTATTCAGAGGATCATCCAAGCTCCCAATGCAGCAGTGGGTGGCTTAGTTTTCACAAGCTATTTAGAAAACTCTTATACAAACCGTTGTCTGTGTAGCTGTGAGGCTTTTATTCTCTGCTGTAATCAAACACTGAGCCTTTCTTTAGTTGCAGATTTAATTATATAAATTTACAGCCGTGATTCATACCTTCTTTTTAAAGACATGACGTGTAATGATATTCAATTCATTGACCCAAAGGTCGGCTTTAAATAAAGACATGGAGAACATGAGCATAAACCCAAGAAAACAAATTAAAGCCCAGGAAACATTTGTGAATGTGTGCAGTGCGACAAACAGGAAAATATTGATATTTGCTGTCAGAATACTGAACAACAGTGAGAACTGTTTGGATTTCACATTTCTTCTTCCAACGTCCATTAAGTCTTAATTAAACATGGTTATCAGGAAATTAAATATTGCAATATTTCAGTGTGGATATTTTCTTACACCCCTACCATCTAGTGATCCCAGTAACTAAAATATCTTAACTTCCCACTCTTCCTTCATAAAGCTTTCTAACAAATTAGAAATCTTATTATTTACCTTCGAGATCCAACATTTTTTCCTTTGTATGTGCCGAGAAATCCCTTCGTATAATGTTTGGTGTCATTTGGAAGTTTTGGTATTCCTCTTTTTAAATATACGGCTGGAATTCCAATCGTGGTTCTGGAGTCTGATTAGGATGCTTCCTGTACGCCTTCCTTCAGAGGTCTTCAGGGCAGAAAAGAGGGAGGTCCAGCCCGGGTCTCTCTCCTGGACCTGTTGCCTCACTGATCCCGATGATGCCCACCTGGAGTCTTGATCCTCTATCCTGGTTTTTGTTGAAGCAGAGAAACATCTTAAAACATGCAGGAGAACCTGAGAAAAACGAGTGAGTTTTCAAACTGGCATTTGTAAACAAAATGAACTCGTTGCCATGTCGGGGAGTAAATCACTGTTTTATTTTAAAGGTTTACAAGAGCAGAACTTTGCTAATTTTGCAAACGAGTCACATTTTTGTAAAACGAGTGTAAGTGTTGCCTAACATTGCTGAAAATAATGTATTCTGTGTCAGAGTGGAATAAAAGAAGAAGTTTAACACTTAAGTGTTACATTAAAGTTAACGAGGAGGCTGATGAAGCCCTGATATTATCATATCAGCCACTAAATTACTGGTCCATTCAGTCGGGTTAGTGTGATGTAAGTTTCAGGATTGTTTTAGCATCCAGAGCTTTCCTGATGTTTCATCATTGTATGCACATTTTTCATGTTATTCCCGTTATTCCTCGGCTCTACATTCCTCACTGCTGGTCAATGAGGCAGCCACTCGGAGCGCCGGTAAAGGATGGCTCGGTTCGGCTGTCATCTGCTCTCATCGTCGGCGTTTCTCAGATAAAAAGAGCCAGCTAAACTGATTTACACGGCTCCTCTCCTCCTACTGTTCGAGCGTTTAGTTGATTTAAAAGACCCGAGTGTAATAAACTATCACGGCACCATCCTGCGAATCACATCACTGCACTCAGCGGTTATTCTCCCTCTGTCGAGCGGCGGCGGTGTGTGTTTACAGTAACCTGATGTAGGTTTCACTGTGCACACGTTTAACTTGAATCTCTCTCTTCCTCCTCTGCCTGGAGGTTATTTCAGGGCGTTTCAGTGCAGATTTTTGTGTTTACTTTGCTCTCGTGCCTCGACACACTTGTCCTTCTTTTCTGTCAGTAGCAGACATCTGATACAGATGCTGGTATTACAGGGGAGTGGTATTCCAAGAATGCACATGTTAACTTCATCTTTTATTGAATTTCCACCCTCCAGGGACCCCCTCTTTCACCTCCAGAGGTAGTAGTTCAAGAGCATCTTAACTGATAAGTAACTGAACACCAAGCTGGAAGGTGTTGATCTCATTGACCTTATTTTTTGTACTTTTGCCACAGCATAGCTTTGCAAGAAAAAGACAGGGTTATAATTCTCTCAGAGCGTCCATATTGGAACTTTCTGTGTGGGAGCAGTTACAGGTTTTTGAGGAGTAGAGCTGCTGCTTGTCCAGATTCAGTGGAATCACCCATCAAGGAGATGTTCTGGACATGTCCAACTGGAGAAGACCCCTGGGAAGACCCATGACACCTTGGAGAACCTTGGCAAAACCTGTACATTTTGCCCAATTCCGGGTGAGCCCCCAATTTTTGTCACAATCTGACTAGTAAAGGTTAGGGCTGGGTAAAAAAAATCGGTTTAATTGATCTTGGATCGATTTGATTTTAAATTTGGGAATAGGGTATGAGAGAGATTTTTCTCCATGGTGTCATGTGTTTCTATATTTTGTCTCTCCTGGCTTGCCTTATGTTTACAACCGGTTGACGTTGAGTGCCAACTTTAGCTTCTGACAACAAGTTGTCTTTAGAGGCCCTCCCCAGGGTAGTAACAAAAATAGAGACACGCCAAGTACAACACTTTGTTCCTGTAATTTAAATAAGAATATAAGGTCTGTTTAAAGTGGATACATTTGTGTTGAAAAGCTGATTTTGTTTTGGTATAAACTAATTAGAGAAAAGCAAAATATTGTTTTTTGTTATTGAATTTATTGCAGTTTGTTGTTAATGTTTGGCATAAAAACAACTTTTTAAATTCAAAGAAAGATCCAGAAACAATTCATAGGAGCAGTTTTGCTTTTGGTATAATCACTCAATGAATTTTGGACAATCCTAAACATCCACCACGCTGTCTATAACTTTAAATAATTGCATATGAACTGATGAAAATGTAGTTTTTATCCAAACATAAGAAATTGCCATTGTTAATTCTCTCCGGTGATTGTTTATTTTTCAATTTTCCTCCACATGAGACGAGGAGATGACTGTAATTAATCCTGACAGCTCTATGAGGGGTTCCAGCCTCCGGGATTATCTCAGAATAACAAATAGAGCTGCAAAGCATCGCGTTTCACAGAACTTTCACTTTGTCGTCCTTGCATGTAAACACACCCAGCAGTGATCAGGAAACTTAATGTTTACGTCGTGTTTGAGCACCTGAAGGGAGATCAGATCAGAAGGTGGTTTGTTTTGGGTAAATACAGGGAGCTCAGCAAAGTTATCATTCTTCAAAAATTCACTCTGACATTACAAACGGACTTTCAGGCTTATATTATGAGCAGCTGCGACTCTCGACTGGAGTTTATTAAGTCTCAAGGACGCTCGGCGCAGCAACACACGGGGTATTTACTGCTCAGCACATCTGGGTTTGACGGGCAGATGGCTGAGTGATTGAAAAACAACCAGTTAATTAAAGAGAGCTGGTGTTAAAATTCTTCCCAGCATCCTTTTCTCTAACATTTAAAGTGTTTTTTGGTGTTGCTTCACAAAAATCTCTGTTTCCACCTGCAGCAACAAGTCCAGGAGAGAAACCCAGACCTCCCTCTCCTATGGTGCAGCATGAGGGCCAAAATTAGACTATTGTGCAACCAGCGGTTGCTACATCCTTGTAGCAGGAGGCTACGTCTATTCTTAAGCCAGCTGTTGATCTGATTATTGAAGCTAAGCGTTCAATAATTAATAATAAGCTGGCAAAATTCAGCTTACTCATGCTAGTTGCTAGCCTCTCCGATGCTAAGGCCAGCTTATCTATGCTAGTCGCTAGCCTCTCCAATGCTAATGCCAACTCATCCATGTTAATCACTAGCCTCTCTGATGATAACACAAATGAATCGTCTCCTTTTCGTTTGTCATTGCAGGCCTCTCAGTCTGTTTTCTCAATCGTTAGCTTCAAGTTTTCCTCCTCCTCCCAGCTTATGAATCTAAATCCTGACTTTAAGTCTGAGGTTCCATTCGGTTAAATCAGATCCAAGTGTTTGAACTCTGGTGTCGATCGTCCTGTCGAGCCGTTGAGTCGAGTGTTCTGACTCATGGTTGATTAAAAGAAGCCGTTGATGAGTTCAGACCAGATTTCACAGACCACTAGAACCTGATGAGGTTGATTCGCAGCTGGAGGCTGAATGTTTCCTGCTCTGAGTGCACTTCCAACCTGGCTGGAAGCATGAAGTCAAGTACCATCATCATCATTTCCACCCCGTTTGTTCTGACTGAACTCTGCGAACCAAACAAAAGCATTAAAGCAAAGCATAACTTTAAATGACAAATGTTCCTTTTTGTGTTTTTGTAGGAGAGAGGTTCTTCATGCCGTCGGAGCTCAACAGATCTGCAGACTGAACGGGTAAGACAAACCTAACAGGGTCCTTATTGAAGCGTAAACTTTTGTTTACAGTTTGCCAGGTGGTCTCACCATTCCAGATGTTCCAGACAATAAAAACCATCAAAGTTGAAAAAGGCTGCAGATTATTTCCATTTAAAACTCGTGCAGAAACTAGAAATCTGCAGAGAAGCATTTTTCTGTGTGAATGTTTACAGGAGAAGCTGAAACTGACTTGTTTAAGCTAAAAGTAGCAGAAGATGACAACCGTAGAACCTGTTGTTTGAAGTAGATTTCAAGGAGAACGATGTTTTTGAAGCGTTTTAAAGAAGTTTTTAAAAAGTGCAAAAACCAAAATCTAAGATGTCCTCTGTGAATATAATATGTTAAATCCAATCCAGTGAAGTCATCGCATTTCAGGATTAAAGATGTTTTGCAAAAAAGCTGCAGAATCCTGTTTTAGTCCTAAAATGATGTCATTCAGCTCTATATCTGTCCGTTCTCTAACCTGATAAATACATTGTGTTGAAACAGTTGAGACAAAACTCTCAAAAACTCAGCGAGCACAATGTCTTCATCAATCTCTGCAACACTGAAACATTTTCACAAAGACTGAATGTAGGCGTTCGCTCTCCGCGCACCCGATTGTTTCTTTTTGACAGCCACAAAAATCACTCCCTCTGGGCAAATTTGCGGCACATGAAAAATTGAAGCGAGCCCCGTGCAATCATGAAAGCCCAGTGATGAAACAAAACCAATTTCAGGTGTATCTGAGGATATTTGTGCTGTTGTTCACCGACTCTAAATGATTGAACTCCGTCCAAACCGGAGCAACAGTTTTCTATTTTTATAAACAAAGAAGCAGCTTTGGTTCCCTTTTGATTTGACAAGCTACTTTCATTCATTTTTAGTGCTTTTGGTGAAATTAACAGCTGTGTTGGGAGGAGTAAAATCTGCACTGGTGCAGTTCTGTTTTAATATTCGCAACAAACCACAAGTTTTCAGTCTTTTGAGCGCATGTGCTGTTTGCAGGCACGTGTAAACATTAAAAAATATATAAATCAGCCTTTGCAGCTGCAGCTCTCCTCTGAGACGTGCAGACACCCACACGGAAATCAAAAGCCTACAATCCTGGACTTCCTTGGACACGAGAGCTTTCCTGTTTAACTCATCACATGTGTGACAAATTATAATAAATCTGTTAAAAATAGACTATCATAAACCACAATTTTATCTAAACATTGCTTTTTGAAGCTATTGTTCAAACCTGTTTCATTTAGGATATTTTACAATAATAATAAGATTTAAAATACACACAAATTACACAACCTGCAAACCTTTTACTAACATACAGTAGATATAACAAATAAAAACAAACAGAAGACCTAAAATCACAATAAATATGTGAAACGGTTCAGATTGCTGCTAAATATTAGTAAACAACTTGATATTCAGCTACAGATTGTTTATGATAAACATCCGCATCGTTTCATGAATAGTTTATGATTACAGCTGAACTACTTCCTGTCTAAAAGCATTAATCAGCCCTGCCTTCCTGTTTTTTAAACCACCCTGAAGGCCTCCCGTGTGTGTTTACACATGGGCAGAAATAATAATCTGTGTTATAAAGGCCATGCAATAAGAAAGCAACTCTGCAGAGGGATGTTGACACAGCAACTGCAGCCTAATGAAACTTTTATATCTTCTTACCAACATAAACAAAGAGACCTTTGTTTGAGTTCAGGAATTTATCAATAAAACATCAGTGGACCTACAGCTCTGTGAGGTGGCACGACTCATTAACACAACAGAAAACAAAACGCTGCTGGATGCTTTAAAAGTAAAGAATCAACTTTCTTTTTTTATCATGGGGAAGATTAAAAAGAAATGTTGGTTTTCATGTTGTTTTGACGTCTTGTTCATACTAGGGTTGTATAGCTGCTCTCTGGTTGTTATGTAGCTTTAGAAAACTGCAAATAATTCGAAGACGCGTGAATTTCAAACTGTATGATGTAAACTTTAAACACAACACGATTCAGGCTTTATTAGTGATACAATTCAGACTTCAATTGTGATTCAGGTTTATTCGCAAAAAGATCCAGGCTTTAATCGTGATTAAATTTAAACTATTGTGATAAGATCCAGTCTTTAATCACGTCACGATTCAGCCTTTTAATCGCGATATGGTTCAGGCATTAATCGTGATACGGTTCAGGCCTTAAGCGTGATACGGTTCAGGCATTAATCGTGATACAGTTCAGGCATTAATCGTGATACGGTTCAGGCATTAATCGTGATACGTTCAGGCCTTAAGCGTGATACGGTTCAGGCATTAATCATGATATGGTTCAGGCATTAATCGTGATACGTTCAGGCATTAATCGTGATACGGTTCAGGCATTAATCGTGATACGGTTCAGGTATTAATCGTGATACGGTTCAGGCATTAATCGTGATACGTTCAGGCATTAATCGTGATACGGTTCAGGCATTAATCGTGATACCGTTCAGGTATTAATCGTGATACGGTTCAGGCATTAATCGTGATACGGTTCAGGCATTAATCGTGATACAGTTCAGGCATTAATCGTGATACGGTTCGGGCTTTAATTGCAATGTGATTAAGACTTGAATCATAACATGTTTCGGACTTTAAACTAGATTGAGTTTGGGCTTTAATTGCAATGTGGTTCAGGATTTAGTTCCAGAATACGTTTAAGGATTTACTAACTATAACATTTGGGCTTTAATTACGATATGATTCAGGGTTAGAATGCCTTTTTCATATTGGTAAAAGATTATTAACCCTGTGCTGCTTTTAGAGCTAGAATGTATTTTACTACCAAAATATATTGAGGGGGAGGTCAAATTTAAAAAAACAACAAAAAAAATTGCATGTAAAGAGAGAATATATGTAGCTAAAAAGCCAAAAGGTGATGGCTGGTGTCACATTTAGGGAGAATACCTGGTTAAAGCTCTGAGATTATGTGTTTTTGGCATTCACCTGAAACCTGCAGGGAAACGCATCTTTTTGTAAATTTGTCATTTTACCTACATTTCAAGCGAACGACTGTTTGATTTTTCTCTTTCAAACTGTTGCATCTTTCATAGCTGGCACTTCTGACAGCAGCCTTCTCTTCATTAGGGCCTAATATAAACTGAATATGGTTTGAATATTGTATTGTAATATCTATTATTCAGAATTCCAGTGAATATTGTATGAGGAGGCTGTATTTGCATTCAGAGGCAGTAATGCTAGAATTGACATGTAGGGAATAAATTTATCAATAATTAGATGCAAAAAAAAAGCAGTGGAATGAAAACGCTGACCAGAAAACCTGGGAGGAATAAGCGATAGCCTGCATACAGATGGATACTGAATTAAAGCAACCAGCTTCTGACGACGTGTTGATTGTCGTTTGAAAGCTTCGCCTCATCAGTAAATGTGCTGATGCATGTCTCCAACTGGAAGAAAAAAGTGATCTGATTCTTATCCCACCTCCTTTTATTATACCCCAGCCTTCAGATGGGAGCTGCACGAGATGAGAGAATCAGTTTGTATTGAACACGGTTGAATGCAGTGCTGATGAAAGCTTATGCTGATAATAGCTTTTTCATTATGTCCTTAGCCAGGCTTGGCATTTCATTTTCTCTTGCAGACAGGGAGAGAAGTTAAAGTTTTCACTGCCTACACCGCTTGTCTTTTGATTTGATTGTGTGTTTGGAATATAATGTTTTTTTATGTTGCAGTTTTGCTCATTTAAACTGAGTTTTAGGAGTTTTTTTATGCAACCCGGGATCTTATTCCTGTGAGATGGTAGGATAGAGATGGATTCATGGGACCTCGGTAATGAGGGCGTTGCTTTGGTCGGTCGTGGTGAAGGTCTTGATTTACTCATCCATCTACATTCCAGTTCTCACCTGTGGTCATGAGGTTTGGATCAGACTGCTCATTTGGTTAAATCCATCAGTCGTCAATCAAAAAATAAGGACTTTGACCCAGAAACATGACTTTAACAAAGTAAAACATAAAGTAAACATTGTGCGTTTTGTCTTTGGATTAAAGTTTAAACTCTTGTGGAGGTTTCATGTTTTTATTGTCAACCAAACTGGAGCCAGCTGAGTCGGTGATCTAATGAAAAAGTTATTCTTTATAGTTTTTCTTGTAGCTTGGTTGTTCTTTTCTTTGGTCATTTGTTGAGGAATGTCATGGGGGAAAAGGCTGGTTGTAGATGTGCCAAGACAAAGGTAAAATGATCTGAAAACATCATAGGAAATAATTTTTCCTTTGAAAAACAATGTTTGTCTGGAAAAGAACATTTTTCTCCTGTGAAGTCACCTGTAGAGGATGTCGGACACATTTTAAGTCTTTGATATTTTTTTGTGTTTACACGTCAAACACACTGGTGGGTTTCTGATCCAGAGAGCCAGACGGTGGTGTTTAAGACCAGCCTGCTTGTCACTGAGGAATCTCAGCCATGTTGAGTAGAAGCAGATGTTTGCTCTGACCTTTCTCCCACAGACCTCCTCCTCTGCAGAATCTCACATAAAAACTGACAAATGAGCCTTTCACCTTGTGCTTTTAGTGATGCATCGTGAAAGCTGGAACGTGGATGGAACTGCACGGGAATCAACCGTTCTGAAAAATGATCATTTGTTTCTCACGGTTTTGGAACAAGTTTAGAAAAATCTGAATCAAAATTTAAAATAAAACGGTTGATTGGTTGGATCTTTGTCAGTAAGGAAGGGAAACAATTTAAATACCTGTGGAAAAAACATTTGTAAATGTTAGATCTGCAGCCTGCAGCTCTTTGAAGCTTGAATGATCCTACTGATACATGGAGTGAAACATGTTTGTTTGTTGGCCACTTCCAGCCTTACAGTCTGATCTGTTTCTCAAACCTTTAAGACAAATCGCTGAGAAGAAATATGATTCAGTTAGAAATCAACAAGAATTTGGGAAAAAAACATGCCTGCATGGTTCAGTGTGTTAGTTTTATTAAATTTGGTATAAACCAGGACTATTCAACTGGTGGCCCATGGACCACATCCGGCCCGCGAGTGACCAAAGTTGGACCCCCATTCATTTCTTAAGCCCAAACCCATGGTTTTCCACTTTAATTACTCTAAGTTCTTTGTAATACTAGTTTATTTACATAATGACTTCAATTGCTGGATGTTCGGCCCCTCAGCTGTTGACCTGCAGTAACTGTGGCCCCTGGTGCAGTTTAGTTGAATAGTCCTGATATACACTCAGGGTTCATACGAATTCATTAGTCCAAAAATAAGGCCCTAATTAGCCTTAAAATGTCTGAAATCAATCTGTTAGAGGTGTTAAAATGTGAACACATTGTAAGTAGAATGAATTTTTAGAATCTTAATTTGTCTTAAATATTAAAATAATTTAATATTTATATATATATTCATTTTTTCTGAATTATTTACTGTGTGCTTCTCTCAGCTCATTGTTTTGTGTTAAAATAAACATTTGGGTAAAATTGGCTGCAACTTTTCCCATGTGTGTTTATTGTGAAGTTGGTCTTAAATTTCATTTCAAGTGGCATTAAAAAGTCTTAAAAGTGTTAAATTTAACTTGCCTTAAGCTGGAGGAACCCTGAAACTATAAGGAGTTCTTGTTTATTAGTCATAAAGTGTACAAATAATAATAAAAGTTAAGATTCACACTATTATTTTTTATTTTACTGCCTCTAATTGGGAAAGCCACCAGTTGATAATCACAGCTGTAATGTGTTTGTGGCTCTGGACACATTGTTAGCATGCCTTGGGGCAGATATGTCTTTTTGTTAGATAATAAACATGCAGCTAGACGGCTAAGTTATGAATTATGATAAAATAATTTGAGTGGCCGGTGGGGTGGCCCGAGGTTAATCCACGGTGGCCACACCCCCTGGCTCCGGCGTTGCACCTGGTGGTGGATAAATTTGTTCTTATAAACAGTTTAACCCCTTGCATATCTTACACTAAAAACATTAAAGTTTATTTTAACTTCCTGTTCAGTTCCGGTTCGGGAAAACATTTGTATCAAAAACTACAAACTCTTAAAATCTGAGAAATGCCTGTTTTCATTTGATGAACTTGTTCTCGTCTGTAGCCTTTCTGTAATTAATCAGAGCAAACAACAGCTAAAGTCACTGCCCTCTTCAGAGGGATCGCTGCCCGACCGAACCCAGAACCGAGGCAGCATGAAGACACCAATCAGACCCCCACCACCGCTCAGAGATGATTCCTGCCCTGCATTCCTTCAGCCTCATAAACAAACTGATTAACTCTGAGTTTGCCTCTGATCTGCTGACACAAAGCAGAAGCGCCCGGGTCAGAGGAGGAGGAGGAGAGGGAGGGATGAAGGGTTTGGGAAATGGGTCAAGAGGAAGCTGAGGGTGTGTTGTTATTATTTTTCTGCGTGTGATGATTTGCAGCTGAGGCCGGGTTGTTGGACTCGGTTTCTTTGTTCATGTTGACGCTGCATAACTGAATTCCTGAGGGAACCCAGAGCTACAGATCTCATTTCCTGTCCTGATGGATAAAACTCATTGTTCTTACATTTTAAACTTCTGGTACTTATGTAGATGAGTTCAGATATTTATTATCGCCCTTTGGCCTTCATTTTTGTGTGTTTAGTTCTTCTACAACTCCTAATATTTGGTTTGAACCCAACCGAAGATGGTCTTTACAGCTAATTGATCTTAGCAAACACACAAATTGCTACAGCTCAGTTATTTTTATAGACACTGAGATAATATTTAGTGTAATAGTGGCTGACAGTCAGTCCTAACAAATATTCCTAGAGCTAACTGAGATTTTGTATAATTGGTGCAAAGAGTATTTTTAGATGTAAGTTTAAGCTCCAGACGTTTCCATCATACGATACTTTTGGTGATTTAACATAGACATAAGCAGGGGACATGCATTCCTTCAAAGAAAGCAAAACTTTTAAATATTTGTTTATTTGCACTTTAAAACTCACATTTTGGTTTGTTTCCATTCCCCCCTGCCGAGCTAACAGCTAACATGTTAGCACGTGCATCAAACGCTAAATTAGTCTCGTTAAGAATGTTTCCGGCTCTCGTTTAGTTTCGGCTGATGCTGACGAGCTCTTCAGCTGCTCAGGCTGCAGTCTGCCCTCCAGGTTTGCTGCTTTCGTTCTGAGCAGGAGCTGTTTTTGTGTTTCTTTTGGCAGCAGCTCCGGAGCTGACGGGGGGAATAAGAAGGCCTGATTGGGGTCTTGATGTTGCAGCTACTGGTTCATTGTAAGACATGAACCTCGGTGTGTGTATGTGTGAGTGAGGGATAATAGACGTGTGTGTTTTTCCTGGCATTGGGGTCAGACGGCGAGCAGAAGGTGCTGCTGCCAACAGTCTGGACCTGCTGAGTGAGTCTGACCTCTTGTCCGCCTCGTTTTAACACGGTGTCCTGCAAAAAGTAAAAAGATGTTGTTGGCCTTCCAAACATCAGTTATTTATGAACTTTCACGAAGTCTGGGATTTATTTTTTAGGATTAGAGTCGAGTTTTGTCTTGAACCAAATGAGGTTTGGAAGGTTTTAACCCAATTTTGGCTTTTTCATTTGAGTTTCCCTCCAACCTGCGATTTAAAAAGAGCTTAAAATCTTATAGTTTATACATCTAACCACTTTAACACACATAACTTTATCCACCAAATTTGTCTGATTTAGATAAGTAAGCCCATGTTTTGAGTTGTTTTGCTGAGTTTAAGTTGTGTAAAAGTCCTAACAGGATGAAATATACTGTATCATGTATAATTGTATTTATTTATGTATTTATTTATTTATTTAAAATTTTATTTCAAACAGATTTAAAAAAAGACAAACTAGTACTAATACTAGAAATTTAACCCTAAAAGTCATCCATAAAGTAAGGCGGTAGTATAGATTTTTATGCTTTTACATGATAATTGTATTATACATGAATAAATACAGATACGTTTTTTGATGTTTGACTTGTTTAACGCAGATCCTCTTCTGATTGGCTGTCAACTCGACTGGTTTTACCCTTGAAAATGTCCGAACTGTCCCTTTTAAAGTGTCTGTAATTAGCCAGGTTAGCGGTGCGGCCCGTTCCCTCCTCCCTGATGAATATTTATTATCGCTAAAGATGAAAACATGTTGACTCTTTTTTTTTTGTTATTTTTTGAACCATCTGGATGTTTAGATGTTTAGATGGTGGAACATATGGACACACACTCGACCCAAACACACACACTCGACCCGGCTCGCTGATCCAGAAGCATATGGTTCTTTGAGATAGAGTCGGGCTTTTCTGTTGGAGAGCACTGAGGGCCTCGGTTTCTGTTAGAAGTGCTGCCAAATAAACTTCACAACACACACACATAAACACACACGCGCTCGCTTCAGTGATGGCTTTTCTACTTGTTTCAAAGCGAGAGGCGGCGTGGGCGACAATAATTCTCTTTTTTTCTATGAAAAAAAAAAGAAAAGAAAAAAAACGAAGCATCTGAAAAGAGTGAAATGGAAATGAAGATACCTGCAGCTCCCTTTTGATTTTGTTCGTTACACTCAGATTTTAGATTTTTTGTTGGTTTGGTTGTCTCATTAGGAAGATTACTCCACAAATTGATTTTCTCTTTTCTTTATCTACGCTGTTAAAAAGACGTTTTTACTTTCGGGCAACGGGTGCCTATAGGCATTACTGTTACGAGAGAAAAACCGAGGCTCTTATCGTCGGAAATTAAAACGTCTTTTCAGTTTAATACATTTCCTGATGAAAAGCTCTATTTAAACTATGGCACAGCTCCAGCTTTTACCCTTATTCCAGGCAGTAATGTGCCTCCTCGCTTTGAAAGATAATACAAGAATTCTGGCGTGTTGTTGGTATTAATTATGAGAATTAATTGTGTTTTATGTTTGTGAGTAAAAGCCTGTCTTCGGTGTGATACGCAGCCTTTTCTGTGGGGCAGATTTAATTTTGGAGCGTCAGTATTTATAACATCTCCTCCAGATGTTGGAGAGAATTAGATTAATAAAATTTACTGATGAGACTCTAAAAGATGTTACTGAGCTCAGATGCAGCCGTATAATCAGTCGTATTTTTTTATTAAAAATGATCAACCGTCTTGCTTTACTTTATTTGTTAAAGAGGTGATAAAGATATTCATTAAGGAAATTATTGTACACATAAAAAAAACTTTGAGTTGCTAAGATGATTTGTCCAGATCTGGTCCATTTCTTGGAACAAACGTCCATAAAGACATTTTGAACAAGTACATGAGTTTGTTTATAACTAAATGTAATTATGTCCAGGAACATACCCGGTGTATGTACCTGGGGTTCTTACAGAGTATACACCTTACAGGATATGTACCTGTGGTACTTATGAGTTACAAACATGGAGAACTAACAGGATGTATTCTGAGTACTAATTAGAATATGCCTGCTAGCTATGTACCTGGGGTATTCTTGCTGACTAAGTACATGGGGTATTCTTGCCGACCAAGTACCTGGGGTATTCTTGCCGACCAAGTACCTGGGGTATTCTTGCCGGCCAAGTACCTGGGGTATTCTTGCCGGCCAAGTACCTGGGGTATTCTTGCCGACCAAGTAACTGGAGTATCCTTGCTGACCAAGTACCTGGGGTATTCTTGCTGACCAAGTACCTGGGGTATTCTTGCCGACCAAGTACCTGGAGTATTCTTGCCGGCCAAGTACCTGGGGTATTCTTGCCGACCAAGTACCTGGGGTATTCTTGCCGACCAAGTAACTGGAGTATCCTTGCCGACCAAGTACCTGGGGTATTCTTGCCGACCAAGTACCTGGGGTATTCTTGCCGACTAAGTACCTGGGGTATCCTTGCCGACTAAGTACCTTGGGTATCCTTGCCGACTAAGTACCTTGGGTATCCTTGCCGACTAAGTACCTGGGGTATCATTGCCGACTAAGTACCTGGGGTATCATTGCCGACTAAGTCCCTGGGGTATTCTTGCCGACTAAGTCCCTGGGGTATTCTTGCCGACTA
>JAUBOC010000063.1:15346886-15357440 GCA_032275365.1 Anablepsoides cearensis
CTGAGTAGTCAAAGGGAAAGAATTCTTGGAGAACCTTTTATGGATCCTGAGAAGCTCAGAACACTGAGTGTTTCTAATCTGGTGTCCTTCAGAGGGACATGAAGGTTTGATTAAAAGCTCAGTGTCTCTTTTGGGGAGAGTAATGGGCCCACTTATGAGGCCCCCTCTCACCTGGGTTTTACCCATCACCATATACCATAACCATTGGTATAATTAACGGTAGTTAAATTAGCTTTAGCAGTATTAGCCATAAAAATCAGTAAAACTAGCATTATTAAAACTAGCATTAACAATAGTTGTGTTGGCATTAGTATATTTTAACAGTAGTACAATTAGCCTTAGCAGTATTATCCATAACAATAGTAAAATTAGCATTGGCATTGATTGAACTAGCATTAGCTGTAGTTATCTTGGTCTTAGTATAATTAACAGTGAGTTAAATGTTTTGTGATTTAGTTAAAAGTATGCAGAAGTAGTTAGATTCTAAAAGCATACAGAAAAATAAAAGGTAGGACACCAGAAAGGGATTTTTGAAAGAAAGGAGTCTGTTCTCATCAGATATTTGATATTTATTTTCCTCTCCGTTATTTTATTATTTCAGGTTGCTAAAGGGTTTGGCAGCCAAGACAGCACCAAGCTGATCGCCACCCGGATCCTCCAGAAATATAAGAGTGAATGGACGTACTTCGACAGCATCATCGAAGCCTCGGCGGTTCAGGCCAACCCCTTCGGCCTGCGCAACCGTCACGACTTCCGCTTCGCCTTCAAAGATGGCGGGTTTGTCTACTTCCTGTTCTCCCGGACGCTCGGGATGCAGGACAACAAGAACTTCACCTTTATTGCCAGGATGTGTGAGGAAGATCAGAGCTATTACTCGTACACGGAGCTGCAGCTCAACTGTAGTTCCACCAGGAATTACAACAAGGCTCAGGTAAAAATTTTTAAAAAGTATCAGTTTTTTACAAAATCTTAAAAATGTTTCAGTCATTCTTACAGAAAACATTTTCTTTGTCTCTTAGGCTGCTTTTGTTGGAACAGCTGGTGACGTTTTTGCCCAAAACCTGACAAAGTCCAGTCAGAATGGACCAGTTTTGGGGTCCGACAGGGTGCTGTTTGTCACCTTCACCTCTGAGAAGGAAGGAATGTCAGCCATGTGTACGTACCGTTTGCTGCTTTAAGTTAGCAGAATGTCAGATTGTCTCAATAAAAGATTTGTTGTTTTCTTGTTCTGAGCTGCCGTTTCATCTCGGAATCAGCAGCTGAGAAACAACATTTCAAAAAGCCTAATTTGGTATCTTGCTCTGGAGAAATAACTATTTCACATGATCGTTATCAAAGAGCATTTTCAGCTTTGAATTTTGACTTTATTGCTTGGAAAGAAAGAAAAAAATCATCCCAAGAAAGTATGTGAAGTCGATCGTGTAAAATGACCAGAAGGCACTTTTCTCAGCTGTGCAGAAGCGGTTTCTGATTATTATTTTAAAATAAATGAAGAAATGTCTGTATTTCTATTAGTTCTCAGTGGTTTAATCTCATTTGGCAAAATCTAACATTGAGTGCGATCTCATCTGATATTGTTGGGGATGACCCTCAAAAACATGTTTTACAGATTGTTGTTTTTGTTTGTAGGTGCGTACCCCATGAAGTCCATCAACGCCCGGCTGGTGCAGCTAATCGGAGCCTGTTATAGCCAGAAAGGCATGATTGACGAAAAACTTGCCGTCTATTCGCCGTATTCCACCAAGACCGAGAGTCCGTGCACCGACAAGCAGGTGGGTAACAAAACACGACCGAAGCTAAAGTGAAGCTGGAACAGTCGAGTAAATTATTCAATAAAACTTTTGCTCGTTACCATCAGGCCGACATGGTCTACAGATACAGCTGCGGAGCGGATTTCCTGCCGTCGCCGTTAGCCAGCAAGGCCGAGTTCGCCCTAACAGCTGAGCCGTCACTGGAACGCAACGTTCACATGACCGCCGTGGCCGTGGCTGTGGAGATGGAGCACGCTGTGGCCTTCCTGGGCACTGTCAATGGAGAGGTAACAAAAAGTTAGGACTGAAATTAGCAAAATCTTGGCTAAAATTTCAAATAAGCAAAATGCTGGCAAAGAGCTAAAAGTATTCAAAATTTGCAAAAGCCTGGCTAAAATTAAAATAATGTAAAACACTACCTACAAGTTAAATATGGACACAATGTAAATAATAAAGGACTAAACTGGCAAAATATTTGCTTAAAGTTTAAAGTAGCAAAAGGCTAGCTAAAAGTAACAAAACACAAGACAAGACAGGGCTAAGGTAGTTAAATGTATCCAAAAGGTTGGCTGAATGCTAAAAGTAGCAACAGGTTGGCTGAATGCTAAAAGTAGCAACAGTTTGGCTGAATGCTAAAAGTAGCAACAGTTTGGCTAAATGCTAAAAGTAGCAACAGTTTGGCTAAATGCTAAAAGTAGCAACAGTTTGGCTAAATGCTAAAAGTGCCAACAAGTTGGCTTAATGCTAAAAGTAGCAACAGGTAGTCTAAATGCTAAAAGTAGCATATTATAGAAGAAAAAAAACTAAATACCTAAATTAGCTAAAGCCTTGCTGAAAGCTGAATTCTACAAAAATCTACCGCGTAGGCTAATCAGATGCATCCGACAAAAACTCGAAAACGTCTGGTGCATTTGTCGACCGCATTCGTAGGCACCAACGAATTGGGACAGGCCGAGACGCGGGATAGTGACGTAAGTGGCCTACAAATGTGGTCGACGTCGACTGCAACCCATGAATTGAGACACAGCCTAGATGTAGCAAAAGGCTAGCTGAGACATTAAACTAGCAATTGGCTAAAAAAGCCTAAAGCCTAGCTAAAAATGAAAAGTCACAGGACTGTAGCTGAAAGTTGAAGCTAAAAACTGAAAGTAGTTACAGGTTGGCTAAATGCTAAAAGTAGCAAGTTGCTAAAGCAGATAGTTTGAATGAATGAGATCTTCATCTTTTCTGTGGAAAAGATTTTTGTTAATAAAGTTAAATATTTTGAAAAGTATAAAAGTTATGAAGACCAAAAGTCACAGCATCTAACTCCTGAATGAGCCAAACATTTTGATGTATGAACAGCTAAAATAGCAGAAAGTTTGAAGAAGTAAAGTTGACCTCAAACACGAGGCTCAGAGTGTTTTTGTTCAGACTAAGTCAAACCAAACAGATTTAGTTTTAGTCCAGGGGTTCATGAAGTGTTTGTGTTCCTGCAGGTGCTGAAGGTTCATCTGTGGACCCCCACCGAGGTGTACGGGCGAGTGTCGAGCGAAGTCCCCGGGGGCCGGGTCAACAAGAACCTGCTGTTCGATTCCAGCCTCCAACATCTGTACATCGCCACGGAGAAAAAGGTCACAGGGAGCGGATTGATGAATTCTCTTTACGAGCACCTTGCTGTCGTCAACTTGCTCCTGCGTTTCATCCATCAGGCTGCTGCCTTAATGAGCCCTTCATTTATTCTCTGTGTGTTATTTGATCATTTATTCAGCCGACGAGCACCAACACATCCATCTGCATTACCGCACACAATCACTCATTGATTTCTGTCCTCCGTTCCTCCGCTGCCCCTCTTGTTTTCCGCTCGCCTCTTTCCCCACCATCCGTCTTTCTCCGCCCTTTGTCCTTTCATCTCCCGCTCGCCATCGCTCTCACCTCGGCGAGGTGAAGCAGACGTTATCGATTGAGAAATGAAATAATTACTAACGCACTTCAAGAGAGTAATTTGCTTTGATCAAGTGGCGCGTCGGCGCCGGGGCTCGTTCCAGCTGCTCGTTTAGATTTATCAGAGCGGAGCTCCTCTTTGTCAGAGAGGAAAACTATTTCCACCAGAAGCTGGAAGATGTTCTCCTTCAAATTAGCATAAATATCACACGAGCCGAAGATAAATGTTTGATTTATTTCTTTTCAAAGTGAAACCGAAGATGAATTCCAAGAGTCAGATAAAGACCCACGTGCTGAAAAATGATCAGAGAGCTTCAGCTTCTTTTTGATTTGCTAAGATTAGTTTTTTTTTTTTTAGCTTTGAGGCCCTGATCCAGGCTTTAATTTTAAACTGACAATCATGATGAAAGGGTTAATTAAACAATGTTTAAATCACCAAGAAATATTTGAGATTTGAGCTGGTGGTAATTAAAGTCAGGCTTTTCCAATAAAATAAAAAGTTTGTTTGTTTTTGTTCCTTCACAATAAAAGCCTTTTCTATGTCCTCAGATCACCAAGGTTCCGGTCCAAACCTGCCACCTGAAGAAAGACTGCCACTCCTGCGTCTCCATGAAGGATCCGTTCTGTGGCTGGTGTGTCCTGGAGGGAAAGTGAGTCAGACTGCTTCTTCTGTGACAGCTAAAGAAGCTCAAATAGAGCTGAACGCAAGCTAAAAAGTGCAAATGCTAGCTATAAAAACAAACCAAAAGCTAAAAGCATCAAAAGACTAGCTAAAAACTAAAAGTAACCAAATATTGATTAAAGTAGCTAAAGTCTAATTACAAACTAAAAGCAGCAGAAGGCTAGGTAAAAGTAGCATACCGCTAGCTAAAATTAAAAGCACAAAGAGAAATAGGCTAGATAAAAACACACTAACTAAAACCTAAAAAGCCTACTGTTAGCCAAAAGTAACAAAACTCTAAAAGCTTAGAGTGGCAAAATGCCAGCTAAAAGGTTAAAGAGGCTAGCTAGATGTTGAAATAGCTTAAACAGAAAAGTTAAAGGCTAGCTAAAATAGCTTCTTTATAGCCACAATTTAAAAAGTAGTAGCATGTCGCTATTATTATTTGAAAGATATAAAATGAGCAAAACCTAGTAGCAAAAGCATAGCTAAAAGCTACAGTTTAATAAAGGCTAGGTATAAATAAAAACGTAGCTAAAAGTAGCATTTAATTGCTAACATTAAAAGTATAGTAAAACTGCAGAAGTGAAAGACAAGCTAAAAGTAGCAAAACAATAGCTAAAATGATAACCTTTAGACCTAAATATAAAAAGCTGAAGTAGCAAAAAGGAACATTAAAAGTGACTAAAGGGTAGCTAAAAGTGTCAGAACGGCAGCTGAAAGTAACCAAAGCCCAGCTTAAAGCTAAAGGTGCCATGTTGTAAGCTAAAAGTTAAAAGTAGCAAGAAGCTAGCTATTTGTTGAAAAGCTAAAGGCTAGACGTATTAAAGAACCAGGTCTTAAGACATTTTTCCCTCCTGTTTGCCTCTCAGGTGCAGCAGGAAGCAGGACTGCAGCAGGTCGGAGGAGAAGAACGCCTGGCTCTGGTCGCCCAATCAGAAGTGCGTTCAGATCGAGTCCTTCCAGCCGCAGAACCTCAGCTGTGAGAAGACCAAGAAGGTGGGCGAGACTCGAGTGCCGGGATGTGAACCAACACGAATCCCTCCGAGCAAAGCTGAACCGGTCCGACCTGAACACTTCGCAGCGTTTCAGACACGGTTTAAATTCCGACAGGTGTTTGTGGCGCTCGCAGGGTTAAACTGTCTCACCTGGATGAATCATGTGTGATTCAGGAGAACGTCTCCACACTAATAACAGAAAGAATGTAAAATGATGTCACCGTTAGATGGAGCAGTAATGATGGCGTTGCTCCGGTCTGTTTTGGTGAAGATAAAGCAGAGGAAAAAAGCTAAACCTTTAGCGATTGTTGCCATGATCCAAATGCAATCAGCACCATCTTCTCTGAACAGACACCACCTTGCACTCAGGTGGATGAATTTGTTGAATTTTAATGAGAAACTTTGAAACGATCGCCTCGATTACGACCTCGGATAAAATAGATTTTGTCTTTAACGGAGGGGGGGGGAGAAGAGTTTCATTTATGTAAATTGGTGAATTTAAAGAGAAGAGAAACTCTCCGGTGACTTTGTTCTGCGGCTCCTCGGGTGCAGGAGTTCCCAAAGATCAAAAAGTTCCAAAATAAAACTTGGGCTGCGAAAATTAAAAGCGCTGAGGTCAGCAAAGAGTAATGAGGAGCTCATGTTTGAACGGTGCAGTCGAATAGTAATTATTACTGCAGCACACACACACACACTGTTCCTTTCATGTTCACTCAGTCACAAAGCTCAATTTATCAAGGTCAGCTGAAGGAGCTGAGGTGCTTTTTTGTTCATATTAGTGTCAATAAATGCATTTTTTTATGGATTTTATTAAAAAATTATGCTTTAGAGGCAGAAAACCTGTTTTTATTGGAACTTAATTCAAGAAAGCTCCAGACTTGATTAAAAAATGCTTCGTTATCAGAACATCAGAAGGTTATATTTCACGTATTTCTGTATTTTTATTTAAAAACTAGTTGGTCTTTTATTGTGAATTTTCTCCTGCTCAGGTTGAAATCAGCATCCCGGCGCTGCCGCGCCTCAGGAGGGACGACCAGCTGCTCTGTGCTTTCGTCTACCTCAGTCACGGGCAGCTTCTTAATTTCACCACCGAAGCTGCGGCGGTCCAAAACGATCCGGTTCTGGTGCAGTGCTCGCTGCCCTACCCCGACATAACCCCACCCACCCCACCTCAGCAAGGTACACGGACCTGTTTCCTGTTTGTTCATGTTCCTGCAGCCAGCAAATAATGCAGCTTCTGTTAGCTGAAGCTAATTATAAAAGATAAGCTAGCTAAAGTTTTGAATTTTATGTGGAATTTATAGAGTATCCTTTTCTCTCAAAAAAGTAGCAAAAGGCTAGCTAGCTAGCTCATATCCTTTAAAAACTTTATTTTAGAAATTTTCTTCTGCTACTCTGGTTTTGTTTTCTTTTTCTCTCTTCAGCTTTCAGCTACTATAGTGCTACTTTTATCTTGTAGCGAATGTTATGCTACTTTATGCTTTTTTAGCTTGTCTTTTCCAACATGCTATTTTTTAGCTTTAGTACCATTTTTGCTACTTTTGTATAAAGATTTACAATATTTGTTTTGCCAGTTTTAACTCTTAGTTTGTTCATTTAACTTTAGCATACATTTTGCTACTTAAAGCTACATTTAAGCATTTGTTTTGCTAATTTTAGTTACTTTTGTCTCATCTATAGCTAACATTTAGCTAAATTTAGCATTTAGCATCTTTTTTCTAGTAGCGACCCATATTTTTAGCTACTGTGTGCTGGTTTTAGCTTTTTGTATACCGCTCTTCGGATGACCTTTGTTTTGCTAATTTCAATTTTCAGTTAGTTTATTTAACTTTAGCAAACATTTTGGTACACAAAGCTACATTTATGATTTTGCTAATTTTAAGAATTTGTTTTGCTACTGTCCTGCTACAGTTTTACATATTTTAGTTACCTTTCTGCTAATTTTAGCTTTAGGCCTTACATTTGTTCAATTATATTTAGCTACTGTTCTTTTTAACTGTAGCCTCTATTATGCTAATCAAGCTACAGTTTTGATGACTTCAGCATGTTTTGCTGCTTTGAGTTACTGTTTATTTTTAGCTTTACGTCTTGTTACAAACAGCTAACGTTTGGACAATTTAATTTAATTTAGTTTATTTTAGCTTCACCATCTTTTTTTTTTGCATTTATTTTATTGCGTTAAGTCTCTGTTTTGCAAATTGTAGCATCTGTTGCTACTTTTACCTGCTGTTCTTCTGTTCTTATAGTTTTTAACTACTGTTCTGCTTAGTTTTGTTTAGCTTGTTTTACTCATTATAGCTTGTGTTCGGCTTGTTTTAAATTAACAAATGTTAAGCTACTGCAGCACATTTCGTTTAGCAGTTAGCTGAAAAGCTGCAGAATTGAACCTGTCTGTCTCTGCAGACTACGTGTCGGTCCCGGTTCAGGTTCTGTTGAACAGAACCATCGAGCTGACGTCTGGAGAATATCACTTCTACAACTGTGCTGCTACCGTCTGGAAGAATGAAAACACACCGTGAGTTCAGCGCTCACACACACGCACACACGCACAGCTGAAACAGGAAGTCAGACGTGTCGTTGTGTCCAGGTGTATTTCCTGTGTGACCAGTCAGTGGGGCTGTCAGTGGGACGCTCAGGGTCACGTCTGCAGCGACCAGAACGACTCTGTGACGGGAGATCATGTGGTCAAACCTCAGCAGGTAGCTTCAGACGTTTTGTTTCTGCTGAGTCGTGATTAAAACTGCTGAGTCATGTGTCGGTGACATCACCTGACCGAATGTTCCTCCTCTTCCCGATGAAGCCGGAGAAATGTCCTCAGTTCGAGTCTCCTGAGCCACAGCTGATCCCTGTCGGCGTCAAGATTCCCATCAGCTTCCAGGGAAGGAACCTGATTATCTACCAGGTGAGGAAGACTTCGTTAATCATCATCATCGGCTGCCTCTTATCAGTTGATAACTTTGTCCCGTCTGTCTGCAGGACCGGAGGTTCTCCATCGGGACGGAGCTGATGAAGCAGACGGAGGAGAAGGTGATACAGATGGACTCAGAATTCACCTTCTCAGGGTTCGAGGTGAGTTTAAAAATAAAAAACACCAAGAAGATTTCAGCTGTGATAGACCAGATGTTTTTAGCTGCTGTTGATTTTTACTCAAAGTACAAAACATAAATGATGTTGGACTGATGAGCTGTTTTACAACAACGACCAGAGAAAGTTGATTAACAAAAACAAACCGCCGCCTAAGTGAAGTCAAGTACTAGCTTACAGAAAAAGTAGCACAAATTAGCAAAATGCTGCCTAAAAACTAGGAGTAGCAAAGCAGTAGTAAGAGAATAAAAGTTGCCAAAAAAACTAGCGACAAGTGAAATGTAGCAAATGAGTAGCCAAAATGTAAAAACAGCTAAAATGTAGTAAGAAGCCACAAATGGCAACAAGGCTAGCTAATGGTTGAAAGTGGTAGCTAGAAGGTGGAAATTGCAGCTATCTAATGACTAAAACCAGCAAAACTGTAACAAGAAATTAGAAGCAGCAAAAAGCTAGCAAATGGTCCAAAGCAGTAGCTAGAAGCTAGAAATAGCAAAATGTTAGCTAATGATTGGAAGCAGTAGCTAGAAGCTAGGAACATCAAAAGGCTAGCTAATGATTGAAAGCAGTAGCTAGAAGCTAGTAATATCAAAAGGCTAACTAGCTAGAAACTAGAAATAGCAAAAGGCTAGCTAATGATTGAAAGCAGCAATACGGCATCAAAAAGCAAGAAATAGCTAAAGACTAGCTGATGGCTGAAAACAGCAAAACAGTATCAAGAAGCTAACGCAGCTAAAGGCTAGCTGATGTTTCAAAGCAAAAAGCTAGAGTAGCAAAAGGCTAGCCTAAAGAAACAAACTACAGATCAAAATATTTATTTGGTAGCTAGAAGTAGCCAAAATGTAGCTCAGAATACAAAAACCAAACATTGGAGCTTTAGCTCTCCTGATTCACTTAAACATTTTGATAAATAAAAGGCTAAAATACCACAAAGTCTGAATGTTGAGTCAGTGTTACATTAGGTTTCATCTGGAAATTTTCCATCAGAATGTGTTAAAAGATGAGAAAAAAGAAACTTAATCAAAATATAGTTTCAAAACAGTAATCAGCAACAAACAACCTAATCTACTTTCAACACGATAATTATTATTTTCTGGTATCTTTCCTATGACTGTGAATCAGTTTAAATCTGTGGTAAATAGAGCTCCGTGTTGTCTGGTGGCGCCCCCTGTTGGGCTGTGAGTTTATTTCATTTTGAAGAGTCAGCTCTGAGAGTTTGATTAAAATCCTCTCAGAGATATTTTGCTAACAGACACTCTCCGGCCTGGTGTGAGGTTAATGAAACGATCCTAGAAGTCGTCGTCTCGTAGGGGAAGGTGATGAAAGCAGAGCCTGGAGTTGTTTTTAAGAGAATCGTGACGTCCTGTGAAGAGCTGGAAACACGACTGTGTGTCTGTTTGTTGGCAGTTTCCTTCTGACGAGCAGCAGGAGGTGAACGTGTCCTTCCATATCAAAGACCGAGACAACCAGAGGAAGATCGACAGCACCCTGACAGGTCGGTGTGTCGCTCCGCAATCAGAGGCGGAGGAGAAGGAAACGTGGAAGTTGTCACACCGCTTCTCCTTCCGTCTCATTTCCAATTCAGCTCCAGCTGCGTTGTGATAATCAGCTTCTTCTTCTTCTCCTCCTGCAGTGGTGCTGTACAGCTGCTCGGTGGGGAGAGAGGACTGCAGTCTGTGTAAACACGCCGACGCCAACTATAAGTGTGTGTGGTGCACAGAGTCAAAGACCTGCGTTTACCAGGACCTGTGCCGGTCACCGGAGCCGGACCAGTGCCCGGACCCTCAAATCACTGATGTGAGTCTTTAAACCGAGGCCTCATCGACCCCTGAACCTGCTGCAGAGCCGGCCGGCTGCTGAAGTTTGATTCTTTTCATTTGAAGTGTTTTTATGAGCAGTCAGTGTCTTACCTGCAGAAAACAGTCATCTCAGGTGGGAAAATCAGGAAGTCCACCTTTTTCATGAATCAGAACCAGAGTTGGTCAGTTATCTATTTCAGTCAAACTAACTTATTCATTTAACAGCCACGCAGCTTTATCTCATTACACTACTTACTTTTTTTTTTTATTTATTTATCATCTTTATTCATTTCATTACATTAAAAAACATAAATTCAATATAATTAAAATACAAAACATAA
>JAUBOC010000063.1:15357540-15367646 GCA_032275365.1 Anablepsoides cearensis
GTCAGGTCATCTTTATCTGTCCCAGCCAGATATACTCCTCTGCTTCTTGATTGGGCTGTGTGTCGTCTTGGACAGCTCATATTGTTCATTCTGACTTGTATTTGACTTTCATTATCCTGAAACCAAGCTGTTGCTCCAAAGAAAAAAACTGAATGAATCCTGTCGTTCATGCGAGGGCCAGATGGAGTGTTGATTATCCGTCCTTCATGGCGCGAGATTGTGTGAGAATACACAACTTGGCGCCACAGTGTGTATGGACGTTCTTCCGGTCATGAAAAATGGCGCTAGATTGTGTGTGGATTTTCGCGGGGTTGTATCCACCCTGCAGTTTGCTGCTCATAAGGGACAGATCAGAGAGCATTGTGGTCTCTCCATTGGGTAGACTTAAAGAAGTTTGTTGTAGACGCCGACATGGCCTCGGCCCACATTTTCTGGTTTTCGTCGCACTCCAGTTTATTGCAGTGTTTCAGGTGATTAAGCAAGTTTGGAGTGTTAGCTGCAGCTCAACTTTAGCTCAGTATTAGCACTAGCTTTGCATTAAATTAAGTTCCATGTTAATGTTAGCACCACATTAGCATTACCTCTGCATTAGTGTTAGCTCTCTATTAACATTACATTGTTGTTAGCGTTAGCGCCACATTATTGTTTCTTTTGCATTAATGTTAGTGCTAGCTCCACATTGGTGTTAGCTTAAATTTGGTCTTAACTTCATTAGTGTTAGCACCAATTTAGCATTCGCTCTGCATTATCTGTACTTCTACATTAGTGTTAGCTTTGCATTAGTGTTAGTTTCACATTACAGTTAGTTCTGTATTAGTGTTAGCTCCATGTTAGTGTTACCTCAACATTATAGCTAGCTCAACTTTAGTAATAGGTCTGCATTAGTGCAGCTCCACATTAGTGTTGCCTTCCCATTAGTGTCAGCTCCAAATTAGCATTAGCTTATCTTTATCTCTGCGTTAGTGTTAGTTTCACATTACCCATAGCTCTGTATTAGCGTTAGCTCCATGTTAGTGTTAGCTGCACATTAGCGTTATCTCAGCATTAGTGTTACCTCCGTAACACTTAATTTTGCTTTGCAGTAGTGTTAGTTCCACATTACCGTTAGCTTTGTATTAGCATTTGCTCCATGTTGTTGTATCTCGAGTGTCTCAAACTCGTCTCAAGACCACAGAAAACATGTTCAGGTCTAAAAACCACACTGATAAATTTAAAAACTGGTCCAAATGACTAATTAAGCAGTTAATTTCCATTTTACCTGAAAGGACATATTAAATTACATCATTTTAAACATTTGTGACTCAAAAAATAATCAATTCTTGAAGTGTCAGAGTTTCAGAATCAGGGGATTTCTTCTAGTTGCACCTGTTTGTTAAACCCAGCGTTGTGTTTTTCTCTTGCGTTGTCACATTTGTTGTTGTAAATCACAACATTTGATCTGAAATGAGCCTGATGTTGTAAAAGCCTCCACAGATAACGGCGTCAGAGGATTCTTTTCTAATAACCCACGAGGAGCTGAGGCTCCCGCTGCAGGTACAGCAAAACAACATACATAAGAAGCAATCACACGCATGGCTGAAGACGAAAATGATTTCACACGTATCTGAGTGTGAATTACAAGCGCAAGATGACAAGAATCAAAGAGGTGGAATAACCACCAGTGGATATAATGAGTTGTTTTTGTTTTTCATTGCAGCGACTTCAGGTTAAGCTTTATGTTTGAACTAACTTTTCTCTCCTGTCCTCCCTCCTGTCTTGTCTCCTTTTTTTCTGCTGCACGACTTCAATAAGTTCCCCTTTTCTCGGGAACATCAGTCATTTTGTTACGAAGCTTCGTGTTGATTTCCTCGGGGCTCGGGCTGATTAGGGCAGAACTTGTTTGTTATTACAGAAGCGTTTCAGGCTGCTGAAGAGGGAGAGAACTCCACAAGGAAGACTAGAAGTGTTAAACATAAAGACATGGATGCCCAGAATCCAGCTTAAAAAACAACTCAGAACTTTTTCTAATAAATGTAGTATTTGTCAGAAAAGCAAAGAAAATAAACATTTTAACAGGTTATTTTATTTTTATCTCATTTATTTCTTTATTTGGGTAATTTACAGTTAGTTTTTGACTCAAATACCCTCAACTTTTTCCTGCCAAGCTAACAGGCTAACTAGCTAACAGGCTTTCTGACTAAGCTAGCTAACTTTTATTAGCATAACTTTTTCCCATCCTGTCTCCTGCAGATCATCCCTCGCTTCGGTCCCCTGAACGGTCAGATCGCTGTGACGATCAAAGGCTCAAACATGGGGATAAAGAAGGAAGACATCAAGAGCATCACGGTGGCTGGAGTGGACTGTGTCCACCTGCAGGACAGATACTCCGTCTCCACCAGGTGAGGACGACAGAACCATTAACCTGTTAAAGTGAAGCTTGTTCACAAGGAGCTGCTGTTCATATTTAATGACTTAAGACACCTTAGCTTTAATTAACATAGGTGTTAACAGACAAGATAACAGGCTAATTGACTAAATTAGTTAATGTTAACAGTTTGGTTGTCAAGCTAACAAGCTGGCTAACTAAATTAGGTAACATTAACAAATATGCTGCCAAGCTAACAGTCTAGCTAACTAAATTAGCTAACATTTACAAATGGGCTGCCAAGCTAACAGGCTAGCTAACTAAATTAGCTAACATTTACAAATAGGCTGCCAAGCTAACAGGCTAGCTAACTAAATTAGCTAACATTTACAAATAGGCTACCAAGCTAACAGTGTAGCTAACTAAATTAGCTAACATTTACAAATAGGCTGCCAAGCTAACAGGCTAGCTAACTAAATTAGGTAACATTAACAAATAGGCTACCAAGCTAACAGTGTAGCTAACTAAATTAGCTAACATTTACAAATATGCTGCCAAGCTAACAGTCTAGCTAACTAAATTAGCTAAAGTTTACATTTAGGCTTATAATATACTGAGCTAGCTAATGCTTAGAGTGGAGAAAAAACAAAGCAGAACTTATTTTGAGGATAACGTGCAAAATACTTGATTTTTACTTGATAAAACTGTAAAATGCAGGACAATTCAAGTACATTATTATTAATTATATTATATTAACTTGTTGTCCACAGTGTGGTGTGTGAGATCGGACCAAAGCCACACAGCCTGCTGTCTGAACAAACCTACAGAGGACCGGTGGAGATCGAGGTGGAAGGAGGAAGGAGAGGAACGTCTGGCGTTTTCTTCACCTATCGGGTGAGTCTCAAACTGAGCTTTAGAAGGTTTTATTTCATCTAGATCAAAAACACAACTTCTGAGAGTAAAGATTAGTTACAAAACAATATTTAAAAGCCTAATTGATAAAATAATCTAAATAGGTTCAGTTTATTCATTCAGGTTCATGTCACAGTAGAAGTAAGTGTAAATATATTCACTTCATTAAAAAGCTGCTCCTGGCTGCAGCAGCGTGAACGATAAAGAAGAAATGGAGCAGTGTGCGTCCTCTCAGTGTTTGACTTCATTTGATCACGTTTTTCTTCTTTTTTCCACAGCAGTTGTTGTTTTTTCCCATTAAACGCTGCCTCCCTGTTTCCTGCAAACTAAATGATTTTTGTTCAGCTGCAGGAAGCTTTTAAAAAGCGTTAAATCTTCACACAGGCAATAAAACACTACTTCAGACCCCACAGATCAAACCTTCAGAAACATTCAAAGAGTTTGTGATAAAGTAAAAAAAAAAAAAAGTCCCTCTGCGGCGCGGAGAAATCTGCTCTCTGCCGAAGAAGCAATATCCCTCGCATACAAATCCATCTCCGTGCAGAACCCCATTCTTTTTTCTCTCCACGTTCAGAGGAAACAAACGGGATCAAAATAAGTTTCACCTGCTGTTCTGTTTGTTTCTTCAGCTCGGCTGCCGGCTCATTTAAATGTTGTTTCACTTCCCCGTTTGTTTGGATCCAGGTGACAAACGGCTAATTACAGCAAACCGCTGAGACAAAAATTGCTAATTTGCTCAAAACAGCAGAGTTGATGTTTTGTTTTATCTGAGAAACGTCACGTCAAGGCTGCTCGAAGCACGCGCTGAATCAGGACTCAGGGTCTGGTTTGCAGGTCTTAGATCCAGTGAGATGAGTCTAACAGGGTCCTTCTCTCTGCAGCACTTAACAGTTGCCGCTTTTATTTTGACAGGTTGCTTCGTGTCCAAAAAAAGCTCTGGGACAATGAGGTGATGTTTCAGAGAACTCCAGCTGTGGAGGAAGACGATGAGGATCAGCATATATGACCTCCACACTTACACGAAGCACCAGAACAGATTTATTGTTGTGGGGGGTCCATTGGTGGGCCTGATGGATAGCCCTTCATCAGAGCTAAACAGCTAAACACATATGTGTAACATAAATCGGTGCAGGTTCATCAACAAGATGGCAGCAAAACTTATTTATTTTTCCTATCTCAGGGTTAGAAACCACAGTTTTAACCAAGTCCTGCAGCTGCAGACCTGCTGGTGGAACAGATTTATTTTCTGAAACGAGTTTTGAAAGTTGTCTTTAAATGAGTTTGACAGCTAGATGGAAACAAACCCTTCTTTATTTGATGAGTGAAAACTCCTGCATGCTGCTGCAGTTTCACTTGTTTTGTTTTTTTTTTTGCGTTCAGATTCCAGCTGCTGTAAAATCTGTCTGTTTTTTTATTTTTCCTGAACGTCGGCAGCAGCTGCTTTGATTCCCGTACAGATCGGCTCCTCCTGCTGCTGTTCTCTTTGTGCTCAGCTTCCAGCCGGGCCGACTCGGTGCCACTTCACGTCTGTTTATTTTCGTGTCTGCTGCTCACTTTGCCGCACGACGAGTAAATTTGAAACGTCAACAAACGTGCGCGGCTCTGATTCCTGAACTCAGTGGGACTTCTTTACTTTAGATTTATTTTGATCAGTTTTGTTTCCTTCAGACGGCTTCTTTCACACTCGACTGCAGCGTCGTAATCCTTCACACTGACTTGATGGATTCTGCTTCTTTCTTCTCATTTTGCTGTTTTTTTTTCTGCTTCTTGGAGCCAAATCTTGTTTATGAACAGGAGCTGCAGCGTTTCAGTCACTTCTTATTCTTCAGGTGTGGCTCTGCAGCGGCTCATGTTTCATTTAGTTTTCCTTTGCAGTTGGGTTTTAATTATAACTCTCCGTCTCAAACGTTTATTAATTTAGCTGCAGAGAATTTAAAATCACTTTAATTTTGCCGCGATCAAAGCTTTGCGTGCAGGATAATGTTCTGCTGCTGAATTTTTATGTTTTACGTCTCGTTAAGTTTCTTTCTGTGCTGTTTGGGTTGACCGATCTGGTTCCTGCGACTCGGAGCGAGATTTAAAGTTTGGACGAGTTTTTGTTTTTCTCACAACGTGAAGCTTTTTGAGCCACATTTTTATCTAAATCAACAAGCCTGTCGTGTTTAGCACTTAGCTCATTTATTTTTGATTTATGAAGTACTTTGAGGAGCAGTGGTTGGAGCTGTCGCCTCACCGTGAGAAGGTTGCAGGTTCAACTCCTGGCCTCTCTGGGTGGAGTCGACATGTTCTCCTCGTGGGTTTATATTGATATTATTTGATGACTCATTTTCACTGAGGGTCACATCATGGTCATAATTAACATTTCATATTAATTTTCACAGTAACTGAGCTCTACCTGGCGTTTTAACACGTCGTCTCATAAACACTGAAAAGTACTACGTGTACGACTGACTAAATGTGAAATAAATACTATAGAAATTCTATTAAAAGTAAGAGTTCACTGAGTTGTGGAGAGTAGTAGGCCTGTCACAATAAACAATCAATTAATCGTATGATAAATGAAGACAATAATTTTCCTTTGCCTGCTTTTTTGTTTTCTTCATGTCTCCCTCTTTTTTTATTTCTTAGCATAGAGAAGTGAACTCTGGCGTCAGGTATTTGCCAGATGTATGGTCTCTAACCTCTGTAGCATGAACAGGCATTTAGCCAGAGGAGCGTCTTCGCCTTGGGATTGCCAAATTTTGTTTGTTTGTTTGTTTGTTTTTTTCATTTTACACTACGTAAATTTGAATGTAAACTTCTGTAAACAGGGGGGTTTATATCATTATATTTGTTTAAACTGGTCTCCAACAATATTATCGTTTATCGCAATAATTTCTGAGACAATTTATTGTCCAGTAAAATTTGTTATCGTGACAGGCCTAGAGAGTAGCTAACATCTTAAATTTTCCCACTTTCCAACAGGGAATTCCCACTGGAGGTGGCATTCCAGTTTAAATTTACAACTTGCAAGTAGGAACTTCCCAGTACAACTGGGAAAAGCAGCTTATTTCAGGACATTAATACATCTTTGAAGTTGTTTCGTAACACTTAAGATGCTGTAGTTGGCCACATTTGGCCTGTGGGCCTTGAGTTTCACCTGTGCCTTCTATTTATTCCTTGTATTTATTTTCTTTCTTTTCTTTTCTTTTCTTTTTTTGCTTGCTTTAAAGTAAAAATATTTTTGAAGGAATATTTGAGACATTTTTTTTCTTTTACTCTGGCGCCACCGGAGATTGAGACAACAGGATAAGTGACTAGGACCTAGCTTTTGTAACGTAGCACTGTGCAGCATCAGCAAGTTTTGTTGGGGGAAATTCATCTCTGGCAGCTGAACATGATCCAGATATTCTGGTAGAAGTGTACTAATGTTGCTGCGGAAAGTTTTATTTTAAATTAGATTTTAGACTGAATCAACCAACTTTGTTCTTAGATTAGTCGTTAGCTCATCGATCCTGTCAGAATTAACCAGTGGTGGGCAGTGCTAATTCAAATTTTAGGTGTGGAATTTCTAAGGCGCTAGTCCATTTATTTAGGTCCGCAAGTTCAAAAGCACATATAATAAATAAAACTTAGCAGAAGCTAATTTTGAAGCACAACATGATCTGTTTACCAGAACACATTAAGGTAAGAGAACAGTCAGCACTTTACTGCCATCTAGTGGTAAGATTATTTTCTTTCACAGATTGGCAAGTTTCGTCTCAGTTTGGGGAGGTGATTTGTCGAAACAGACTTTTAAATCATGGTGTTAAAACAAAATTTAGGTTTGCAATTATCACATTTACGCTTTAGGGGACTAGTGCCCACCACTGGGATTAACTTATTAAATTTTAACTTATTAACTTCTTAATTTCTGTCCAGGACCCCAAACCGCGTTCCATCCATCCATCCAAGGGTCCTGCAGCTGGAGGAACCATTATCACCATCGAAGGAGACTATCTGGACACGGCGACACAAGACGACGTCACCGTCTCTGTCTCGGGCGTCCCCTGTGACGTGTAAGAAGAAATGTTTCTTTACTGACAAAAGGTTTGTTTAAAACCTGCCTTCATGGTTTATCTGTTTTCAGCCTGTCGTTCGGTGAAACCATCACCTGCAAGACCGGCGAGTACGATAAAGTTTCCTCCAACCTGCTGACGGTGACGGTGAAGTACGGACAGAACACCACCAAAGATGTTCCCACACCGTTCCAGTATGCAGAAAACCCTAAAATCACAGATTATTACCCCAAATCTAGCTTCATGTGGTAAGTGTTTCCTGTGAATCTAATCTGCTCTTTGTAAAATTACATTTCAGAAAAGTTTGGTTGTAAAACCTTATACTGGTGTAATTTATTGTTCAGATGTTTTTCAGATTAAACATTTTGCACATTTAGCACTGGGAAATTGGTAATACAACTTAACAGAATTCAAGATGGCCGCCATGGCTAATACACCTTAGCAAAAACAAAAATATCTTCATTTACTTGCTACTGTGGACTAAATTTTTCTTCAAATTACTTGATAAGAAGCGGGACGTAAATTTAACTAAATAATTTACATATTAGCGCAACATTTTTTTAGCTAACATTACTAGCTAATAAGCTAGATTACAAATTTAGCTGAATTTACTCGCTAATGAGTTAGCTGTGACAAAGCTGCCTTTTTTAGCATATGAAATAAGTCGTAAATATGGCTAAATGTAGCAAAATTAAAAATCCAATGAACTAAATGACATATTTAGCTAAGTTTACTAACTCATGAACTATCTGACAAATTTAGCTAAAAAATTAATAGTTAAATTGATAAGCTAGCTTGCAAAATTAGCTAAATATTGTTACAGCGGAGTACATTTAAAAAAAAATCATTTAGGAATCTAGATGCCATTTTGTCTAAATACTTTACATATTAAGCTAAAGTTACTAACTAATTAGCTAAATAACAAATGAAGCTAAATTGCCAATGAGTTAGCTTTTTTAATTAACGACATAGTTTGCATATGACGTAACTGGTAAATATGGTTTAATGTAGCCAAATGAAATAAAAATTGAGCTAAATGACAAATTTAGTTAAGTTTGTTAGCTAACGAGCTAGCTGACAAATTTAGCTAAATTGATAAGCTTTTAGCTAGCTTGCAAAATTAACTAAATATTGCTATTGTTGAGTAAATTTTCTAAAAATTACTAAAGAATCTAGGTGAAAATTTGACTAAATATTTTACATATTAAGTTAACGTTACTAGCTAATAAGCTAATGAGTTAGCTTTGAAAAATAACAGCACTTATTAGCATATGAATGAACTGGTAAATGTAGCTAAATGAAGTTTACTACATTTATCTGAAATAAATAGTTCAGCTGCATGAATCTTACAGCTAAGATTCTCCTGAAATTGGTTGGTAATTATCTTGTTTTTTAATAATAATAATAATAATAATGTTTATTCATTTCATCATCAAAATATAAACAAAACACAATTCACACAACAAAACCATACAAATAAAACAAAATGAAAGGCAGCAGAAGAAGAAAAAAAAAAGTTTGAAAATGTAGCTAAAATTACTAGTGAATGAATTAGCTGTAAATTTATTTTTAATGGCTCTAACTTTATTTTTACAGATCTTCACTGATAATCTGGTGTGGTAGTAGCTGACGGTCATTCACAGCACATCTGAGGGCTAGATTTGATTTGTAACATCACAGTGTAATATATAAACAAATCTTTTGTTTTATTATCTAAATGAGTTTTTTTAGGTAGAGACAGAAAAAAGGTAAATATGTGACCAGTAAAGACAGTTTGTGTCTAATTGGTGTTTTTGTGTTCGTAGTGGTGGTCGAAAGATCGTGGTGAGAGGAAACGGGTTTGATCTGATCCAGTCAGCCATGATGAAAGTCCTGAGGACTGAGGATGGAGTCGATACTCCTGTGGAAGTAAGAGTTGATGTTTTATACTTTTATTCTTGATTAGAAGGAAAAATAAAACATAAACACCCCTTACAGGACACAGAACTGATCTAAATGCAGATACTGGATGTAGTTCTTGGTACCAAACAGCAGTTTATATTTTGATGGAGGGTCATCGGTATCAAATAGACCCTGCTGAGCTAAAATCTGACCTAACTCACAACTAAAACCATTATTGATCGGGGGACTCCTGCTCTACAGTTTGACTGAATGAAAGTCGAAGTGATAAAAGTCAGAGCAGAGATGGAAATATGACCCGAGTCTGACAACAGATCAATACAACTCTGACAGCAGCTGAATGGGTTGAATTTTATTCTGTAAAACTGTGCTGTATTTGCTTTTTTTACCTCCTTCATTCAACGTTTATTCTCCAGAGAGCTTTTTCTTTCTTTATTTTCTTTTGGTTTCACTTCAAGAGTTTTCTGTCATGTTTTGATTATTTTAGCTGGTTATTGGAAGCTGCAGCTCTCTAGGTTTGGAGTTTTATATATGGCGTTATTTTTGATCGGACTGTAGCGCGAAAACATGTGAATAATCAGATAAATCAGTATTTAAACGTTCAGTCAGCTGTTTTCTAACATTTGTCCTGTAAGATCCTGACTTGTCGCTAATAAGCAGTCTGTCAAGTTTGTTTTATTTTACTTTCTAATCAGCTAAAAGCTAGCTAACTAGCCAACTTGACAATCAGCTAATTTTAGCTAATTTTGCTTTACGAAAGCTAAATAAATCCTGTTAACCTGTAATGAACCAGATTACAGATGTAATCATCAAATATTAGCATATGAGTCAACAGGTACATACAGTGGGTTGCAAAAGTATTCATACCCCTTGAACTTTTCCATATTTTGTCACATTACAACCACAAACATAAA
>JAUBOC010000063.1:15370140-15380449 GCA_032275365.1 Anablepsoides cearensis
TCTGCATCCACGACGCCTCCTTTTCAACTCCTCTGGGATTTGTGGCTTCAGTTGATATATTATTTCAGGTTTTGCTAATGTGCTTATTAGAAAATTTAGCTAATAAGTTAAATAAAATAATAGGTCGTTTTACATGCTAATGAGTTAGCTGCAATATGTAGCTACATTTTTTCATTTGAAGAATTATCTAAATTAGGTAAAAAGTTTAATTTACTAAATAATGAGTTGAATGTAGACCAGTTTGAAATGTAACGATGTAACTGAAATTACAAGATTATAAGCTAAATGAGAATATTTTGTAAGCTAACGTGCTAATGAGATAGCTGCTATAGTTAGCTACATGAGCAACTTGGTAAACAGCTAAATTTAATAGCAAATTAGCTAAACGGGAACTTTAGCTACATTTACAAGCTGACTAGCAAAATTATTAGCTCAGTTCAGTTTACTAAATAAGGAGTTTGATAGCGAATGTAGCTGAGTTTTAGATTTAATGAGGAAAGGATTAAAGTTATTAGCTACTCGGGTTGATGAGAAATTTAGCTACACAGTTATTTGTAGATAAAGCTAAATTAATCCACATGAGCTACATGTAAATCAAGAGCTGCTGCAGAAATAACCAATATGAGGAAAAATAGCGTTTTGTATCTTTAAAGGCTATAAGCCTTTTTCAGCACACGTCTAAAGTAAGATGAGAAAGGTTGCAGAACATAATACGCTCTTTGATAAGTGCAAAATGTCAGCTTGATGAACGTCAGTCTGCAGAAACAGCTGCAGGTTTCTCATTCAGAGTAGAAAGCCTGAAGTGGGAGAAACCAGGCGACGCTTCCATTTCACCGCTCAGCAGCTTTGAGTGACAGAGTCTCTCAGGAAGGACTCGCTGCAGGGGAGAGGAGGTGAACTCACTTTGTTGTCGTTTCATCAAAAGTTGCTGTCTGCTTCTGGGAGATTGAGGGGGAGACTCAGTGGGGAGCCTCACGGAGCGAGGAGCAACTGGAGGAAAGGAGAAGTTGCTCCTGCGTTAGAAACTTTAAATTTAATGTGAAAATTACACCATTGTTGCATCTTAAGTGATTTTATTTTTTTCTGCATCCCTCAGGTTTCCGCCAAAGACATGAGTAAGAACGACACGTTCCTGGAGTTTCTGTCCCCGATAGTGGCATGCTGCGGGGACGGTCAGTCTCTGAGGACCATCGTCCAGCTGGACAACGTGGTGGAGGACCTGGAGGACTTTATTTATCACCCTGACCCCACGTTCAAAAACCTCTCCAAGAACATCATCACCGAGACAAGCGTCATCATCGTTGAGGTTTGTCGTTTAAAATGTACTAATTTTTATTTTAAGTAAAAGCTATCCAACTTTTAAATCCCGCCACAGCACTGAAACAACCCTTTTAAGAGTTTTTAATGATCTTCTTTAAACAGTTGATTCAGTTTTAGTGCTTTTAGATCTTTCTGCTGTCTTTGATACCGTTGATCATAACATCTTACTGTCACGATTAGAGCAGCTGGTTTGTTATCAAAGACACAGTTTTATTCTGGTTTAGATCCTACTTGACAAAAAGGAGTTTTTCTGTTCATTTAGGAGGTGGCTCTTCTTCTACAGCTCCTCTGACTTGTGAGGTCCCCCAAGGCTCTATTCTAGGCCCTCTGCTTTTTGATCTTTATATGTTGCCTCTGGGGTCCATTTTTAGTAAACATAAGATTCCTTTCCACTGTTTTGCTGACGAAATTCAGGTCTACCTGCCTATCAAACCAGGTTCAATTAATTATTCAAATCACTCCTGATCTGTCTGAATGACATAAAAATCTGTCTGAAACTGAATTATGTGAATCTAAATGAAAGTAAGACAGACGTCATCAGCTTTGGTAAAGACATTTCTCCTGACAATCTTGGTCCTTTGGCTTCATACAGCTGACAAACTCAGTGGTGAAATCAAGTTTTTTCCAACTAAGACTTATTGCTAAGGTGAAGCCATACCTCCCAATCAAAGTCCTTGAAAAAGTGATTCATGCTCTCATTACATCTCATTTGGATTATTGTAATTCTTTGTATGTTGGTTTAGATAAATCTTCTCTGCATAAATTGGAACGCAGCAGCTCATCTCTTAACAGGAACTAAAAAATATGAACACATTTCCCCGGTTTTGGCTTCTCTCCATTGACTTCCTGTTCATTTTAGGATCAATTTTAAGATTTTATTTTTTAAAGCTTTAAAAGGTCTGGCCCCATTCTACCTGTGTGATGTCATTAACATCCACACTTCAGTCAGAGCACTTTGGTCATCCAACCAGTTTCCCTTAGATGTTCCAAGATCCAGACTAAAGTTTAGAGGTGATCAAAACACTAGCTAAAAGCTAAACATGGCAAAAGCTAGCTTAAATCTCAAAGTAGCAAACATTAGCTTAAAGCTAAAAGTATATAAACACTGGCTAAAAGCTAAAGGATACTGAACAATATGGCAAACATGGCAAAAATGGCAAAACACTTGCTATAAGCTAAAATAGCAAAAACTAGCTTAAATTTCCAAGTATTAAAACACTGGCTTAAAGCTAAAGGATATTAAACAGTAGCTAAAAATGGCAAAATACTAGCTAAAAGCTAAAGAATTGTGAAGGCTAAACTAAACATCATAGTGTCCAGACACTAAAAGCTAAAGGAAGCAAAACATGAGCTAAAAATGGCAAAACACCAACTTAAAGCTAAAATTAGCAAAGGCTAGTTTAAATCTGAAGCTAAACGCACTAGCTAAAAAGAAAAATACACTAAATGTAGCATTAGGTCAGGTTAAGACGAAATGTAGCAAAATGTTAGCTAAAGGGAAAAAAACACCAGTTTTGCAGGTCAGCTAAATGTAGCTAAAGATTAGCTAAGGCTAAATGTAGCAAAGTGGTAGCCTAAACCTAAAATTGGGCTAAATAAAAGCTAAACATAGAAAAATGCTAGCTGAAAGGTAAATAAAGAAAAAGACTAGGTAAATACTGGAAGTTGTAAGAGGTAGCTTGAAGCTAAATATAAAAGTAGCAACAAGCTAAAGTTTTAAAGGGTGAAAACAGTAATTAGAAGCTAAAAGAGCCGAACTGATCCTGGTTTTTTAGTTTTTGTTTTAGTCCTCTAACGTGGGCCTGCCTGCTCCCTGCCTGATCTCTCGTGTTGGTTTCAGTTAATGTCACTCTTCATCATCTCTTCTCCTCTTCCTCAGGGCCAAGGCTTCACCAAGGCGATGACGGCCAAAGAGGCCGAGGCGTTCGTCGGCGGCACGTCCTGTCACGTGAACCACCTGCAGGTAGGCAGCTGCTTCTTAAAGCATCACAGGCTGCGGATGTTGATCAGAGGGGAAGTGAGACGCCGGCGTCGCCTCACCTGAGTTCACCTCTTTAATGGAAGTCTGGCAGGTGACGGCGTCTCGCCGCCGAGGCGCAGGGAAAGCTTGATCTGCGCTCTGAAAATCAATCAGCTTCCTGATGAAAGGGAATCAGTGAAGGCAGGGACTCCCAGCGGCGGGGCTGCAAAGGTGTCATCTGACACAAGCAGGAGTCTTCTACACCTTCAGCTCTGAATCAGAACGCAGCCGAAAATAATCTCGCCTTCATGGCTCCTCGCTTGTTCTCAGAGAAGCTGAAACCCAGCAGGCTGGCGTTTCATGAAATTTATCCTGGAGCCTCTTCTCCCCGTCAGCACAGACGACTCTTATAGATAAAATACACAGAGTCAGTTCCTCTGGCTCTGGATATAATAATTAAAGAATGCTCGTCTCTCTAAGTTGTTGAGGACAGTTTGTTCAAACAGCACTCAGTCAGTGGTGGGGAGCGCTAATTCAAAATTTAGTTGCGTGATTTCTAAAGTGCTAGTCAAATTATTTAGGTCCGCAAGTTCAAAAGCACATATGTTCAAATAAACTTGGTGAAAGCTAAAGATAAAGCGCAAGTTTGTCTCCGTTTACCGAAAAGCATTCAGGTATGAGACAAGTCAGCCCTTTACTGCCATCTAGTGGAAAGATAGTTTTCTTTCACAGATTAGCATGTGTCATCTTAGTTTGGGGAGGTGATTCGTCGAAACAGACTTTTAAATCATGGTTGTAAAACAAAAAATAGTTGTCGATTGCTAGTTTTTCAGCTTCTTGGTCATTATCTCATGTTTATGGCAGGGCTTCAGTAAGAAAACATGCAGATATATTATTAATTTTAAACTGAAGCTTAATCATAATGGAGTAATTTTGAATTGTTATTTTACACTTTAAAAGTACGTTTTGTTTTTATTATGTTTTATTTTTCAGGGTCTTATAATTAATTTTATTTATTTCATTAAATTGTAGAATATTCAGTTTAAAATGCATGTGATTCATTGGTTAGAAATAAATGGGTCAATATTTCTTGTACGTACTCTTTTTCATTGGTTGTCTTGATCAAGACTTTTCTAAGATTTCAGTCTACGAAATAAGTAAAAGCGTGTGATTTCTACTGTTATGGTATCGGTCAATATCGGTATCGGCCAATTCTCAAAGTTGCAATGTCTGTATCGTATCGGAAGTGAAAAAGTTGTATTGGGACACCCCTATTTATTGCCGCGGTGTCCCTCGAAGAGGAGGAGGTACAAACTGCACAACTGAGCGTGGTTCTGCAGATCAAGTGAAGTAGTTCCAATTGTTTCCTGCCACGCAAAGAATTGTGGGAACTCTCCACTAAATGAAAACCGTTGCACAAAAGGACAGTAAGTCAGAGTATAAAGCTCTGTGAAAGCAATTTTGCTCGAGGGTTAGCTGTTTCCACACAGTAGAGCTCTACCACTGCACTCAGAGGATGTGTTGTGAATGACTCTCAGCTACTACCAGTGACTCTAGTGAGGGTAAAGAATTTGAACTAATGTTGCTGTTTTATAGAGAGCTTTTGTGTCTGCAGATTAAAGTTAGCATAACATTATTGTCTGTCTCTAATTAAACAAAAAACAACTTTCTCAGATTAGGTTCTTTTTCAGAGGGGCAACTTTGTCAGTTCCACTAAAACTACGTATGTTACTTAGAGGGTTTTATTAAAATTTATCGCCTGTCTCGTTAAAACTACTCCTAATCTCACCACAAGATGTTTGAGTTTCCTGTTTTCTTCGTACAGGATGATAAACTGATCTTGGACGCTCCTGCGACAAAACCTCAAGTCAAATCCAGACGTCAGCGCAGAGACACGGCTGACGACTCGCTGGAGCTCAGGGTGAACAAACCGTCCTCCTCTGTCTCTCACTATGACATGAAGGCAACATGAGTTAATCCGCTCCTCTTTGATTTTATTTCCAGGTGAAGTTCGGTCATGGCGAGTGGGTCGTGGGTTCTGTGTACTACAACAAAAACCCTGTCCTTCCCCTCGCCATCATCATCCCCGCTGTCATCATTCCGATGCTGCTCTTCATCGCCGTGTCCGTCTACTGCTACAGGTCGGAGTAAATGTCCTCACGGTGAGGCGTTCGTGGTCGCGGACGTTTTATTTCCTGTTTCTGATCTTCGTCTCGTTTGCTTCGGGACAGGAGGAAGAGTCAGCAGGCGGAGCGGGAATACGAGAAGGTGAAGCATCAGCTGGAGAATCTGGAGGAAAGCGTTCGAGATCGCTGCAAGAAAGAGTTCACAGGTAAAGACCCTCACCTGTAGGTGGGCCGTGCTAAAATATGGCGTGTTCTGAATTCTAAGCTGGTGTTTGTTTTTTTTACTGTTGTCAACAAGCCTTTATCTGTTGCAGCTCAGATGTTTTTATCAACTGTTAGCTAAAAGTAGCACAGGCTAGCTTGAATATCTACGTATTTGAACACTAGCTAAAAGCTAAGCAATGCACAACACATGTTGAAATCCAGAGGTAGCTAAAGCTAGGTTAAATCTCAAAGTAGCAGAAAATTAGATAAAAGCTAAAAGAATCAAAGGCTAGATTAAAGCTCAAAGTTTTCAAACACTATCTAAAAGTAAAGCGATGCTTAACATTAGGTAAAAATTACAAAAAGCTAGCTAAAATAGCAAAACACTTGCTAAAAGTACCAAACCTAACTCAAATCTCAAAGTATCCAAACACCAGCTAAAAGCTAAGTGACGCACAACACAGGATAAAATCTAGAGGCAGCAAGGTTAGCTTAAATCTCAAAGTAGCAGAAAACTAAATAAAAGCTAAACGTAGCAAAGGCTAGCTTAAAGTTCAAAGTTTTCAAACACTAGGTAAAAGCTAAGCAATGCTAAACAATAGCTAAAAATTACAAAAAGCTAACTAAAAATGGCAAAACACTTGCTAAAAACTAAAAGTATCAAAACTAACTTAAATCTCAAAAGAAACTGAACATTAGCTAAAAGCTAAACAATGCAAAAAACTTGCTAAAATTGGTAAAACACTTGCTAAAAGCTAAAGGTAACATTTAAATCTTAAAGTATCTGAACACTAGCAAAAGGGGAAATGAAGCAAAACACTTGCTTAAAATTACACATTAGCTAAAAGCTAGAAGTAGCAAAGGCTATCTTAAATCTTAAAGTATCCAAACACTAGCTAAAAGCTAAACAATGCAAAACACATGCTTAAAGCTAAAGTTGGTGAAGGCTACCTTAAATCTGAAAGTAGCAGAACTCTAGCTAAACAAAGGAAAAGTCTAAATCATTAGCTAACATATAAATGTGGCTTAATAATAGCTAAAGCTAATGTCTGAAAACTGCTAGTTACATATAATGAACTAAATGCTATTTGAACGCTAAATGAAGCAAAATGTTGTCTAAATACTGACAGTTGTAAAGAATAGCTAAAAGCTAAATATTGACACCTTCCTAAAATAGTCAAGTGTATTTTTTCTAGTTTTTCAGGAAACAGATAATTTAGCTCAGCTTCAGTCACTCTCAACACACAGGCAGTCATCTTCAGGAGTCAAATCAAAGGATTTTTTTACCACAGGTGGTAAACATCATGACAGGATTTATTGAAAAAAGTTGATTTTGCCGAAAAATAGGCAAATTTTTGTGGAAAGTGAAAATACAGCAACAGGCTTGCTAAAAGTTGCTTAAATCAAGTTAAATGTTTAAAAGTGTGTAACAGTAACTAGAAGCTAAAAGGAGCCAAACTGACCCTGAATCTTATGTTAGTTATGTGACTTAAATTCACATGTACAGTTCAGGTGTTTGGTTTCTTTTTACTGTAGCCAACAAGCCTCCATCAACATCAGGTTTCTTTAGCTTTTCCTCTGCCCCACAGATCTGATGATAGAAATGGAGGACCACACCAGCCACCTGAGTGAAGGCCGGATCCCCTTCCTGGACTACAAGAACTACACGGACAGGAACTTCTTCCTGCCGTCCAAAGAGGGCTCCAACGACCCCATGATCACAGGAAAGATCCAGATCACAGAAGCTCGCAGGGCCATCGTTACTCAGGCTCTGAACCAGTTCTCCAACCTGCTGAACAGCAAAACCTTCCTCATCAACGTGAGGCTGCGGCATTTTTAAATTTAACGGGCCGCCCGGCTCCTTACCACCTTTAAATCAAACCGAATCCTGTTTGTTTGGCTTTCAGTTCATCCGCACGTTGGAGAGCCGGCCCGACTTTAACGCCCGCTCTCGGGGATATTTCGCTTCGCTGCTGACGGTGGCGCTGCACGGAAAACTGGAGTACTACACTGACATCATGAGGACGCTGCTGCTGGACCTGATGGACGAACACGTGCAGAACAAAAACCCCAAACTGATGCTCAGGAGGTGAATAAATACAATAACTTCTGCTCGTCATGGTTAGTTTTTTCATCTGGTTCGTATGAATTTCTGTTCTGAGTCTGAGCTACTCCAGATTTGTAATCTGAACCGTAGAAACATAAGCAGAAGAGCTGTTTCGGCTGCTTTCTGACCTCCTGCTGTGAAGCCTGACGAGCTGAAGAATGTGAAAAATGTCTTTTAGTTCTTAGTGTTTTCCTTTAGTCTGCACAGATCTGATGTTTTCTGTTGGACGCAGGTCGGAGACGGTGGTGGAGAGGATGCTGTGTAACTGGATGTCCATCTGCTTGTATCAGTTCCTCAGGGTAACACTTTGATTCTGTTTTCTCACTTTGTTCCTTTTTGTTCTTTTATTTAGAACTAAAACCTTCTTTCCTCATGAGCTTTAGTTTATTTCAGAAACTCTAAACCACGACAGAAAAGCTTGTTTTTTACTGACATGAATAAAAGTCATTATATTAAAATGTGAAACAATAGAAGTACTTCAGATATCTGCCAAAGTGATACTTTTATCAAGATAAGATCAGACAAATCTTTGTCATTGTTGCACTGAAAAGAACACTGTGCTCCACGGACAATGAACAACAAAATAATTTTGCAGCTCCCGTGGTGCAAATGAATCAGAACATTAAAAAAGATAGAATAAGAGGCAAAAAAATAATAAAAAATTGAGATAAAATAAGATAAAAATGTAAAAAAAAAACAACAGTAGCAGCAATGTTTACTTGGAGAAACAGAAAACATTTCAATGATATAATTTTTAATTAATCATTTTTCTAAAATGTTTTTTTCACAGAAGGCTGAAATGTGGGTATGCACTCAATGTAAACAAAACACTTGGTGCACACTGCATTCGCTAATAAGTATGCAGAGGTTTGAGTCAGCTGAGTCTGTTTCAGTAACTTTAGTTGTTTATAAACATGGTTCAAATAATATAAGTGGATCAAACAAATAATAATTGTAAACTAGATAATTTGCATTTCCTGCTAAAATGCAGTGAATTCTTAATGCTGAATGATCTTTGCCGAATAGCTAAAAAAAAGCTGAAACTAACCTAAAAATACCTTTAAAAGTAGCTGAAATAACTTAAACTAGCTCAAACAGAGCATGTTTGCTGAATTTATCACAAAATTGTGAATTTAGCTTTAAAAAACACTCAAATTTGCTTTAAAAGTAGCTAAAAACACAGGAAGCATAAAGTGAAGTTTTAAATAGAAGCTGAAAGAACAAGAAAGTTGAAATTAGTAGAAGAAAAGGTCAGAATGATGGCTAAAAAAAGCAGAAATAAGTTAGAATCTGCTAAATAAAAGGAGTTTAAAAAAAGCAGAACTAGAAATAAATAAAGATTTATAAACATTTAAAGGGTTTTAAGGATGCTGGAAACAACAGTTCCATTCATTTGTAATGAGAAAAATGTGGCAGAAAAAGCTAAAAGTCTAAAATGCTGAAATAAAAAGTCAAGTTAGTTAAAAAGCGAGTTACAAGAAAAACATACAAAAATAAATGATTTAAAAAAGGTGAATGCTTTAGAAGAATTCACACAATAACAATTATTAGTAGCTGATAATAAGAGGCAATAGAAGGTAACTGGGTAAAATAATTAATGTAATAATTATTAATGGGTAACATTAGTAGTACATTGTAGTTAACAATAAGTAGTAATAGTTGTGCAACAGCTAATATTATGTAAGCACTAATATTAGGTAAGTAATTAATGGATATATGTAGGTAAATAGTAGATATTATATAGTTAGCAGGTAAATACTAATATTTTCTAAGCTAAAGCTGTTTGTTTTTAAACTGTTTATGTCATCTAACAAAGTATTTTGTTTACAAACGTTATTAAAGCTGAACTTCCTGTTTCAGGACACAGCTGGAGAGCCGTTATACAAACTGTTCAAAGCCCTGAAGCACCAGGTGGAGAAAGGTCCGGTGGACGCCAAGCTGAAGAAAGCTAAATACACGCTGAACGACACGGGGCTGCTAGGAGACGACGTGGAGTACTCAGTACTGGTTAGTACTACTGTAGTAGTGTAGATTGGTGTCGGTTTGACAGAACTCTGAGGGTTCGCAGGCGGCTGTGGTGCGGCTCAGCCTCTCTCTCCGAGGAGCAGAAGAAATCAGATTACATGATGCAAAAGGCTGCAGGGGATTGCAGAACCATAACACGATTTGAGGAATAAGGAGCTCAGGAGATTCCAGGCAGGAAATGAAGTGGAAACGACAGAACAGTTGTTGCTAAATATTGTTGCTTGATACGCTGAAAACGGTTCAGGAGCATTAAATTGGATTGGCTGGCTCCTTCAGAAAACCTGGATTTGGTTCTTTATAGCAGTGGAGAGGATAAATGAAGTGGGTCAAACTGAAACTGAGGCAGGTGAGACATGTTGATTCTGTTAGAGGACAGGTGAGACATGTCGATTCTGTTAGAGGACAGGTGAGACATGTCTGTTCTGTTAGAGGACAGGTGAGACATGTCGGTTCTGTTAGAGGACAGGTGAGACATGTCGATTCTGTTAGAGGACAGGTGAGACATGTCGGTTCTGTTAGAGGACAGGTGAGACATGTCTGTTCTGTTAGAGGACAGGTGAGACATGT
>JAUBOC010000063.1:15386638-15397816 GCA_032275365.1 Anablepsoides cearensis
AGCCAAAAACAAAGAAAATCTCAATAAAAGTAACAGAGCTACACCAACGTGCTGCCACCCTCAGCGGCGCAATTCTAAAAAAAAAAAAAAAAAAAAAAATTTAGGTCTAATTAAAATTTTTTCTATTTTATTTGACATAAATCACTTTTTAACTTTAATAGAAGTATTTTTTGTAATATTTCTTATTTTGTTTACTGAGGACAGAAATCTGTTTTTGTATTAAAAGTTATTTTAAAGTAAAAAAAAAATCTTTTATTTAAAAAAGGAATTTTATTTATTTTCTCCCTCCTCTTCCTCAGATCATCCAGTCGTTGGACGAAGACCCGGCGGCTCAGAACAAACAGCTGACGGTCCGCCTCCAGCAGGTCGCCGCCGCCCTGGAAAACAAAACCACTGACCTCTGACCCCGTGAGGGGCGAGGGGGAGGAGCTTAAAGTCCCCTTCCTCGTTAGGACTCAAAGGAGCGACTGAACCTTTTCTGAATGTTTCACCGTTTAAAGACTAAAGAACCAACAGAACCCAGTTCTGCTTCACCTGAGGGAGGAGGCGGGGCTTGTGCCGGGGCCAGGTGGAGCTCTGACAAATTATTTTTCTAAAAGTAGCCGAAGGGTTTGTGAGCTCCAGACTTTTTCTTCTTTTTTTTTTTTGTCAAAGTTTCAGACAAACAAATGAAAATCCAAAACGTTAAATTTAAAGAAAAAACAGGAAGTGATCGACAGGAAGTGATGGAAGATGTTCCTCTGGATGCTGTTGGAGCTGCAGCTGACGATCGATGAGTGAAGTCTGAGGACTCGGGTCTCAGACCTGAAGAGTCCCAGGAGGAAGCAGGTCTTGACTCCTCTGTGGTACTAAGACCTGGGATGGGTTCAGGTCCAGCTGCAGGTCGTCTCTCGCTCCCATTTCTGTTTTCAGACTCTGATTTTCAGGTCTGAGCTTGTTTTTAAAGACCCGATCAGGATCAGTCCTCAAACTGCCTAAAATCATGTGAGATCAGCTCTGAGCTCCTCGTTAAGTCGTCGCCACCTTAAAGTAAACGATCACCGAATCATCAAACTGTGGTGCAATAATCAGACGAAACATAAAGTTTGTTTTTCTTTAAGAAGCTGCTTTGGTGCCAAATACCTTCAGTAAGTGTTGTGTGTACTCTGTGGTACTTTTCTACTAAACATATTCAAATGTGAGTCTTTTGATGTTTCCAGATCTTAAAACAAAAACAAAAAGAAAAGAAAAGAAAACCCTCTGGAGCTGTTTGTCTGTGGAAGTTTGGCTCTTTCTGGTTGATGTTTTTCTGTCTGCCTTCTCTTCGCTGCCAGCGAGTGCCTTACAGAGCCGGGCCGGGCCGAGCCGAGCCTGAAACATGGCCGCTGCTCAGCCTCACTGAAGGTTCAGGAGTTTTCTAAGCAGACGTTGATGAGGTGGTGCTGTGGGCTTCATCACTTTATAAAACAACAAATCAAGGAAAAACATTTGTTAGTTTAAGTGTTTTAGTTTCCACCTGCTCCCTATTCTCACTACATGATCTGCAAACAACCACAGAAACTCCCATCTAATCTCAGCTTAATCTGAAATAATGTGAAGCTGTTATTGTAGAAACAGTGAAAACACAAAAACACATGTAAATAAACTCATTAAAACAAAGCAGAGGGTTTGATTTGAATTTAAATAATTAAGTGAAGTTTTGCACAAATGTGTGATAAAAATAAATTAAAATAAAAAAAGACAATCTATTAATAGTTAAACTACATAACATGCATCCAAACATTGTGTTTTTAATTGGTTTAACAGAATCAACAGCACCACCTTGTGGTCACTTTATGCAACTCCAGATAAAAAATAAATAAATAAACCAATTTATTAATAGTTTTTTTTTCGTAGCACAAAATCTTACTGCCTTTCTGGTTGTGGTTGAGAACTTCCTGTTCTGTTTAGTCTGATTGTAATTCACCTCCAAACTGGATTTGTTCAAATTTCCTGTCCGATTTTCTGATTTTCAGGCGATGTTTGTATCTGAAATGACACATTATGGTTTGTTTTATGATCAAATTGTTGGCACATGTTGTATAAAGAAGCACAGAGTTGTGTTATCTTTGAGCTCCACGACTGCAGATCACTTATTAAACAGAAGAAGAAGAAACGGGACATTTGAGTGTTTTTAGGTACAAGATGATGTGATGTGAAACTGTCACAGTAAATGTTTTCCAGGCACGTGTGAGCAACTCTTGAATGTTTGTTTTTTTGCAGAATTCTCTCTGAGGTACTTCATTGTGTTTGTTTTTGAAATGCCTCCAGGAGACTCATGGTTTGAACCGGACCAAGTTCTAAGACTCTGCTGTTGGACTGAAAAAGGCACTGCCAGGCATCAGAGCTGGTCTGAAGCCCAAATCAGTGACTCTTCTGTGTGGAAGTGGAGAAATGGGCTGAAAATCCAGATGTAGGAAGTTAAAATTATCCAATAAAATATGTTTATATAAAATTAGACGTTATTCTGTTTGATTCATTTAGCCTCTGTGTCAAATGAAGGTAAAATGGTTAATAAATTGCTGCTTCCGGTTTGGGCTGGACCGTACCAACTACAGAGAGAGCAGAGGGGGGTTGACTTTAATGTTTTGACCCAAAGAAACCCTCTACTAAAATTAAAGCAAACATTTTCAGATTAAACACATTTATTTTTACTCCTAATAACACATTTCTCACACATGAGTTCCAATAAATCTTGTCTTTAGATTTCAGATCGTACCATTTTTAAACCTGCCGGAACTCACAGGTGTTTAATTACCGTCAATTAACGCAAAATCCCGACGCTCAAACCAAAACGGTTTAAAAGGTGAGTGAACATTTGATTTAATCCACTCTTGAGTATTTTAAACCTTTTTTAAAGTTTTCGTTTTATTTGTGAACACTAATACTTTTTAACTAGAATTAGCATGTAGGCTAATACTGTGTCCCAGTTGTACTCGGAGGTCGGAGTTTTATCAGTGCATTGTGTGTTTTTTTATTCCAAAACCTCAATTTTGAAGTAAATATTACTTGAGTAAAAGTCTTAAAGTATCTAATATATTTTGTACTTAAGTATCAAAAGTAATATGATTAGGAAATGCATATTTTTAGCATATAATATGTATTACTGCATTATAAATATCCACAAATATTAAAGGGATCCTTATTGTAACATGTAAAACCGTATATTTGTTTTATTTTGGATGAGGTGGGATTATTTGTTGACTTTTATTTTTACTTGTTTGATTCATCATTGTTGACAGTAGTTACATGTTTGAATAATGTTAAATATTGATTATCAACATAAAGTTTTTAAAAATGATTTTTCACATTAAAGACTAACTTTTGGCATTTATAAATATTAGTGTACTGTATTACACTTTACGATAAGTCTACCTTTGACAGTTGTGCACATTTATAATGCAGTCATACAGTATAATATTAATGTTAAAATGTGTTTATTTTTGTACTTACAATGTAGTAACCTAGTGTGAAATGTTTAATAAGCAGCTTTAGATGTAATATGTGAACAGATTTCTCATCAGTAAGAAACTGGAGAGTTTTGTTTCTTTCTCATCCTAATTATTGCATAATAAACATTTATTAATGATTTATAAAGTGTTTACATATGAATTAATAACAATCTATAAACTCTTTATAAGGGGAGCTTATTGTAAAGTGGTCTAACTGCACCATACTGCCCCGAGGCAACAAATAAAAAATGAACATTTCTGCATAGAAATACAATCAAAAAGTGCATTTAGTCAAATGCACAAAGTTATTTAGATGTAGACATACTTAAAAAGTGACCTTCTGATAGCCATGTGTCCAACCCCAACAAGGTGTCACATGTTCTCCAAACTGGTCACAGATCATAAGAGCTTCATAGTGATTTATTTATTTAAAAACATTTAAAGGGTTTGTGTGAGCCAAAACATGGAGTACAACACCGTGCCACAGAGGACTAAATGACCCTGATTGATTTAATTTAAATACCTGAAGATGGTGTAAAGATGAACACAAAAAAGAGAATGTTTGTAAAAGTAGCAGCAAATATTTAAATTGATCAAGAAAACTGATTAACAAAATAAGTCCTGTTAAATTTGTAAATGTTGCATCCAGTCTGTGTCAAACTGAAGTTATTTTATTTCTTTACAACAGTTTGTGTTCATCAGGTGTGAAATATGTTGCTGCGGAAGGAGAAATGTGATGTTTTGTCTGTGTTAGCAAAATATCTTGTTAACCAGTGTCTGAACTTTAGGGGAATTCACAGAAAACTGGACAAACTTGGATTTTAGCTCAAAGACGTTTATTAATAATTTTCACAAAAACTCTAATCTGAGACATTAGAAATCTGAATAAAACCCTTCTTCACTTTATCTCAGAGAAACCTTTTTAACAATAAATAAAATGCACTTTTTTATTTTTAAATTCTATAAAACTTCTTGGGAAAACAAAGCATCCAGATATTACATTCATTAAAGGTCATTTATGAGCTTAAATAAAGTTTATATCAAATTTAAAGAAGCTACAATAAATAAAATCAAACCAAGTTGAGTTATTTTAACAGAAATTTGTCAAAATTAGAAACAAATATTTGTGTGCTCTAAAGTTTTATTTGAAATCTTCCCAAACCGAACAGAACGTTCCCCCGCGGTGAGGTAGGTTGAGCCTGAGGACCGCCGCGCCGCCTCAGCTGAGGTAGGTGAGGACCACCATCTGGATGGGCATCCTGCAGACGGGACACAGCTTGTTCCTCTTCTTCAGCTTGCGGGCGCACACGTAGCAGGACATCAGGTGACCCGTCTGCCCGTGGACGATGCAGCCGTTCTTGGGCCGGGACTGGCAGATGAGGCAGGGGTCCAGGCAGGAGTCCGGCAGCCGGCACTCTGACGACACCGTGCGCTCCAGCTCGGGCGTCGCCCCCGCAGCTGCAGGCACCAGCTCCTGGGACTCCAGCGAGGAGGAGTAGGAGGATGAAGGCTGAGAGTCGGAGCAGAGGAGCTTCTCCTGGGAGGAGGACGGCTCGGAGGTGGGCGGAGTTTTGGCTCTTTTCCCGTCTGGAACATCGACTCCGTTGTCCTCAGCGTCAGAACCTTTAAGAGACAGATTCTGCTTTAACTGCTGAAACAAACAAAGACGTGAAGTTAAGAAAAAAACCTACCTGGAGTTTCTTTGGCAGCTGATTGGTCGGTTGGTTTAGTGGGCGTGGCATTAACAGACGCCTCCCGCAGCCAATCCTGGCGTTGAGTCCAGCAGCGCTGACAGTTCCTGGGTAGAGGCGGGTTCATCTCCTCACATTTCTCACAGCGCCAGTAGTCCTGGTAACGACAGACAGGTGTTACACCTGACAGGTGTGTGTGTGTGTGTGTTTATGTGTGTGTGTTCGACTCACAGCTGCTGTGATCTCTGTGTCGTCCTCGTCGTCCTCATCGCCCTCAAAGATGGTGACCTCGTACACCTGAGAGGACGGAGGAAAAGGTGGGAGGAGCTTTGTGAGCACGTTTGATGTTGATGACATCATCGTCCGCTCCAGGTGTGTGTGTGGAGCTCACCTGGTCGTCTGCAGACAGAGAAGCGTCGTCTTCATTATAGTCCTCAGAGTCGATGGATTCCACCTCAAACTCCACGCTGAAGTTATCGCTGTCAGAGTCTGAGGCTGCTGCTGTGACCTCTGACCTCTCTGACTGCACACACACACACACGTGTCATAAATCACTGTATAACCTCTGTGTGTGTGTGTGTGTGTTATACTTACTGTGCTGTGAGAGTCAGATGATTGACTGGTCGTTCGGTCCCGCCCACTCCCCAGCCCTCCAATCACGCACCACGACAGGCTGTCGTCAAACGTCAGAGAGTAGCTGTCCGACCTCTTCCTCTTCCTGTCGTCATCAGGTTCATCCTCATCTTCAGCGTCTGCGCTGCGGGAGGGACCTGTGGAGACCAGGTAGGCGGGGCTTATGTCACAGGTGTGTTGAGCTGGAGTAAGAGTGGGTGGGGGCACTTTAGAGGAGAAACTGACCTGGGTCGTTGCTCCTGCTGCTCCTCCTCCGTCTCCTCCTCCTGTCTGGAGACGAGGAGCGAGTCGCCGTCTCTGAGGCCTGGAACCAATCAGGAACTCAGACTTATTCTTATATTTTAAACTTCAAACTTGTTAAATGTAAAGTTTTCCAGGTGGTCCTACTGTCTCACCTGACTCTGTCCTTCACCTGAGCTCAGTGCAGGAGCTGAAAAACAACAAACCCAGTTAAAGCCACAGAAACAAACAGAAGAGCTCTGATCTTCACATGTAGAGAGTCTCACCCTGGTTCCTCACAGACACCAGGTTCTTTGTGACCATCGCAAACAGAAGCCTGAAACACGGAACCAGTTTGAGTTTGTTGTAAAGTAAACGGCTCAGAGATGAAAGCTTCCTCAGACTCACCGCGGCTCTTTGACAGAGAAGCTGTCCACGCCCAGGACTCGACCCAGAGCGTCCTGAGCGCAGTGCACCATGTGCTGCTGCTTCTGGTCGTACAGCTGCTTCTGGATGATGTACTGACCCAGGTAGAACATCACCTGCAGGAGAACACGCCCACAGCTCAGGTGAGTGTACACAACAGCTGAATGTTTGCTCAGGATCTGCAGCTGCTTTTTATTTTAAATTTTACTTTTTTTTTAGTCTAGATTCACAGCTCAGTTATTTCTAATTAACTTCCAATCATTTTTTATAAACAAACATTATTGTTGTTTTGACAAAAGTGTTTTTGTTCTACATTTGATTTTTACTCTGCATCAACTTTAAGCTAGCCTTTTGCTTCTATTAGCTACAGTCCTGTTTTAGCTGTTAGCGATCACTCTGCTACCCTTAGCTTCTAGCTCTCTTCCTTCTTTTAGCTAGGTTTTTGCTACTTTGTTAGCTCTTTCCTTCTTTTAGCTAGCCTTTTGCTTCTATTAGCTACAGTCCTGTTTTAGCTGTTAGCTATCACTTTGCTACCCATAGCTTCTAGACTTTTCTTCTTTTAGCTAGTTTTTTTCTACTTTAAGTTAGCTCTTTCCTTCTTTTAGCTAGCCTTTTGCTTGTATTAGCTACAGTCCTGTTTTAGCTGTTAGCTATCACTCTGTTACTCTTAGCTTCTAGCAGCTTCTAGCCCTTTCCTTTGTTTTAGCTAAGTTTTTGCTACTTTAAGTTAGCTCTTTCCTTTTAGCTAGTATTTTGCTTCTATTAGCTACAGTCCTGTTTTAGCTGTTAGCTATCACTCTGTTACTCTTAGCTTCTAGCAGCTTCTAGCCCTTTCCTTTGTTTTAGCTAGGTTTTTGCTACTTTAAGTTAGCTCTTTCCTTCTTTTAGCTATTATTTTGCTTCTATTAGCTACAGTCCTGTTTTAGCTGTTAGCTATCACTTTGCTACCCTTAGCTTCTAGCTCTTTCCTTCTTTTAGCTAGGTTTTTGCTACTTTAAGTTAGCTCTTTCCTTCTTTTAGCTAGCCTTTTGCTTCTATTAGCTACAGTCCTGTTTTAACTGTTAGCGGCCGCTCTGCTACTCTTAGCTTCTAGCAGCTTCTTCTACCTACTTTCAGCAATCTTTTCTGTTTCAAGCTTGCATTTAGCTGCATATATCAACATTTAGCACGTAGCTGTTTTGAAAAAAACATCTTAGCTTTTAAACTGTGTAAAGTTATAAAGTTATCAGATGTTTTTGCTCCATATTAGATTTTTATTGCATCTATCCTTTAGCTCCACACATGTATTATTGGTTGAGGCGATCTGTCACCTCCTTCATGGTGAAGACATCTTTGGTTGCTCCGGCGTGTTGAAGCAAAGAGTGCAGCTCCACCTTGGGTCTGACCTGAGCCAGAAGCAGAAACATGGAGTTATTCTGTGAAAACCTGAAGGCAGCAGCAGGAAGTGAAGGACAGAGGCAGCAGCTCTCACCAGTTTAGTTTCATTTGTTGTGTCCGTGTTCAGCTCCTCCTCAGCCGACATGTTGAAGCTGTTTGTTCCTGAACAAACAAACAATCAATAAAAAACAAGGACTTTAAAACCTCTGAGGTTTAAGTTCAATTAAACCTGAATCATTACATCAACAATTATTTGTTTTTAAACAACTCTATTAGCAACAATAAACTGATCAATAAAGTTTTTAAATCAGTTGAACTCCTTCATTTAATCAAGACTTTAATCTTTAATTAGTTTAATAATTAACTGATAATTCCTTTAAAAACAAGGCTTCAAAGTCCTTTTTCAAAATGACGAAATTATTCGATGTTAAAGGTTCTGACACCTTTTAAAGGGTCTAATTTAATCACTTTTTAAACACTTACACAATATTTTAAATCACAAAAATATGTTTTTGAAAGGTTTGTTAGCAAAATCTCTCTTAAAACCAAGTAATCATTGGATGCACATTATATCACTCCTTCAGAGAAATACAAGATGGCCTCCACAGCTAATTAAACTCAGCAAAACACAAAATATACATGCATGAGGTCACACAAAACATTTTGTTTACACTTCTGTGTTTTATTGTTTACTGTCAGCTGAGATGAATCATCCAAAATAAGATTTTATCACATCAAACTTAGTCATCAAAACCTAAATCTGATTAATTTTTTATTTAAAAAAATAATAACTTGCTTGTATTTACAGAGAAATTATTTATAACAAGATCTGAAACTGTTTCCTAAAATAAACTGTTCCCAGATGAACTGTTATTTAGACAGTTGTTTAAAATGTTCTGGTTCTTACAGCATTTATCCAACATTTTGCTGCCTTTAGCCAATGTTTTGCAACATTTTGCTTATTTCTACAGATAAAAAATAGGAATTGAGCCACTTCTGATGCATTTATGTTGCTGCGTAAAGTAGTGGTTATAATTATACAGATAAATAAATAAAACAAAGTTTAGCTTTTACTTCATATTTTCCCTTTTTAGATAACTTTTTTTTTGCTTCAATCTACTTTCCTGCTTCTAACTAGCATTTTGCTTCTATTAGCTACAGTCCTGTTTTAGCTGTTGGCAACATTTCTACTTTTAGCTTCTAGCCTTTTTCTTCCCTTTTTTTTTTGCTATTTTAAGCTAATATTTTACTGCAATTATCATTTGTTCAACTTTCAAAAAATAGCTTTTTTTAAATAACTGCTTTAACCTTGCATTTTCCTGCTTCTAGCTAATTTTTTCAGTTTTAGCGGCCATTTAGCTACTTTTATGTAACTTTCTCCTGTTCTGTTTAACAAAGGAGACATTTCTAACATTTCCTTGTTTTTTATTATAAAAAATAAATAAAAATCTAAATAACTATAAAGACAGTCAGTTGTAAATTATTATTATGAATATAACATCTGATTAATTGTAAAATATGTCTTTTTTTCTGTGGATTTATTCTCCAAGCTATAAAGTTTATTAGATCTATTTTTCATTCACATTTCTTATATTTGAATATTAGTTTTAGTCTTTTAATTTTTAGACTTTCCTGTGTTTAGTTTATGCAAATAAAATATTTTTACTTCCTGTTTATTACAGAAACAAAGTTTTTAGTTTCAAGCTGTTTAAAGTTGTTTTTAACTAAATTTTAAACACTTTTCAAAACTTCAGAAAAACTTTTAGTTCTGCTTGAAAAATGACAAAATAAAAATGTAAACATTAGCCGATTAAAATCACAAGTTATTTTCAAAAGAATGAGCTCTAAAAGTTTTCAAGATTTAAATTCTTACCTTTATTTACAAGCGATGGTCTCAGCAGCCCATCCTGTGCAACAGAAGCAGATAAAGTGCGTTCAGAGAGGGAGCCAGCAGAACTGCAGCTCTTATATTCTCCTCAGACATGTCAGGACTAGATCGGCACCAGTAAACCCAGCCCAGACTGGACCGGGACCTATCAGAACCAGCAGGGCTGAGTCAGCAGCAGCAGCTGCTACAGTCTGACGGGAACAGCTGATTGAATCTGTTCCGTCTGCAGACATGCCGGGACTAGTCCAGACTGACTCAACCCTGACTAAACATGGTAACCACAGGCACACTAACCAGTTAACTAACCACATGTGAGATGAGAAATGAGACATCAGATCAGAAACAGGAAGAAACTCAGATTTAAATAACTTTAGTTTTACATTAAAAAACATTTAAATCCAACCAAAAACATCTGGATTTACAGAAAAACAACTAAATAACATAACTTTATTAATTATCAGGAACTAAAATTAAATCTACATTATTAAAAGATTCAAGTCGGGACATGTCTGCTTTTTGTTTACTGTAGAAAACAAACAGCAGAAGCAAAACATTGTGACCTGAACACATCAGGTCAGTCACCATGACCCGGCAGAATTATTACCCAGTTTATTCCCCATTACTGCTAAATTAACCATCCTTTATTAACCCTAAACAAAGGTTTATTTACATCAAAATCATGTTTACTTAAAACTAATTTAATTAAAGCTGCTAATATGAAACAATTACATTTAAATGATTAAATTTAGCTGAAAATACCCAAACTACTGGAATTACTTAAACCAATTAAAATGTGACCAATCACATAGAAACAAGGATTAAATCTAAAATGGAAAAATAGGCAAGTATAGTGTTTTGATTAAAACATTTGCAAAAAATGTATTTTGTCAAAATATAATAAATGCCTTATCAATGTATCATTTAAATGAACTGTCTGAAATATAATCATAAAACAAAATTCTGAAGCACTTTTTTGAGCAGTAGCAACAAAAAAAAAGATTTTTGAACAAAAACAGCTTAAAACGTTTGAGATTTTCTCTGTGAGCTAGAAATATTTTTGTTTCTTTCCAACTGGAAAATCTCAATACTTCAAGTTTCCTCTTTATAATGACATCAAAAATCATTCATTAAATATACATAGAATTCAGACCAAATATTACTGTACTATTGTAACAAACATTGACAAATTAAGTCATATATCTGGATCCACTTAAGATATCAGAATGATCCAGGTATCACAATGTAGCTTTTAAAGCTAGATAGAAAACAGTTTGTACAGATAAATGGTGTAAGATCTAAACTTTGTAATATCACATGTGGAGTCCCTCAGGGCTCTGTACTGGGACCTAAGTTATTTAACTTATATGTGAATGACTTAGTAAATGTGTCAGGACTTCTCAAATGTGTTTTATTTGCTGACGATACAACATTTTTTTGTTTGGGTAAAGATATAGAAAAAATGTTTGAGATGGTT
>JAUBOC010000063.1:15440187-15460526 GCA_032275365.1 Anablepsoides cearensis
GTAGAATCCAGGGATCAGAATCCAAATATCCAGAACAGAGCAGAACAGAGGTCCCACCTTTAACATGTCCTCCCATTATAGAAAAAACTTTGTTCCAAAAAATTTATCAAGAGACCAGCTAACCAAATCCATAAAAATATCCATAATTTCTGGTTTTGGATGAAAACGTAGAGAAGCTCCAAGCAGCAAAGCAGGGAAGATAAGAGAGGACAGGAGAGACGGGTAGAAGCGACTTGCTCCTCCAAGAGCGGAAGAAAAAAAAAAACAAGTCTGAAACAACTTATAAAACTGTAGCTTCACAGATAAAATCCTCGATATGAAGCCTGATAAAGTTGACTTTTTATCTATTTTTATACAAATTTAATTCATCTTCTGTATGTTTCGGTCTGAATATGTCAAGTTTTTGTTTTTGTTGATTTAATCTTGGGTCAGGTACCAGCAGGAAACACATAAAAAAATGACGTCTGTAGAAGTTCAAATGTTGCTTTTATGGAACATTTCCAGCGTGGGAAATCATAAAACAAGCAGAGAAATATAAATAATATAAACAACAGATTAAAGACAAGGATAAATTTAATGAAAATAAAGTCTGGATTAGTTAGGTTCAAAGTTTTCAAACATACGTTAAATGTGAGCGAGGCCCACGGCGGTGGTGCAACGTGTGGTTTGAGGGCAGAAACGAGCTCTTTTACTGTAGGGTGTGTCCCGTTTTCTTTTCTGCCAGGACTCGAGTGAAAACATCAGAAAATACAGAGCATCTTTTGTTGTGAGGCGTGTGGCTAGCAGAGAAGTTTCCCTCTGTGTAAACACACCGACATTACTGCAGCCTGTGTGTGTGTGTTCCTGCAACAGAACCAACATTCAGCAGTGTGTTGATCTGCTCCACCTTCAGGAATCCTGTTTAAAATAAAGTTTTTATTGTGAGGAAGCTAAAAATGTTGAGTTTTATGCTGAAATTCCTTGTTGGATGTTTGACTATAAACAGAGCAAGGCTAGCAGTTTCCAGTCTTTATGCTAAGCTAAGCTAACAGGCTGTTTTTTGTGTTTTCAGGACAGCTTGCTTTGTTTCTGCTCAGATAGCTGTAGCAGCCATTACATGGCAAACTGTTAGCATTGTTAGCTTAGCTGGAGGTCCCAGTCAGCTTCTACCAAATCAAGTTAAAGCTCAGTTTATCTAAACATGAGTTTCAGTCATTTCTGTTTAGCTGTTCATGATGTTTAAAACAACTCAAGCTCAATCCTTTGGCTTTTTCTAGGATTGTTTTTGTTAAATTACGTCACCACTGAAACTCAAAACTTGTATTTTTTCTCGACAGTATAAGATCCTGAACGTCCCCCTGTCGTCCCACCTGGCAGCGAATCACTTCAACCAGCAGCAGGCGGAGCAGGAGGAGCGCATGAGGATGAAGAAACTGACCCTGGACATCAATGAGAGGCAGGAGCAGGAGGACTACCAGGGTACGAGACGCGTCTGGTTCTGTTCCTGCTGCAGCTCTGCAGTGAGGAAACCAGAAACCAATCAAAGCTGTTCTCATGTCGGAGCAGAAATTATCTTGTCTGATTTTATTTTTCATGTCTTTCACACTGACTGACAATTAGAAGGCCATTTCCTGAAGAGTCAGAGTCATAAACCTTGAATCACCACTAAAAAAAACAAGTTGATCAACAAGTCAGTCAGGGAAAAACCTGAGAATCATCAGAAGTTTGACCTCTGTTTAGAAAACTAACTTATTTTAGCTTTTTCACTCATTTAGATTTAATTTTCAGCTCTAAAATTAAACCAGAGGAGTTGATGTTGGAAAAAAGTTAATTTAATTCAGACTGAAACTATGTACAAAAAACTAAAAGTAGCAGAACAGTGGCTAGCATCTTTAAAAAATAAACCAGTAGCTAAAAGCTAAAAACAGTAGCAATACATTAGCTAAAAACTACAACTAGCAAAAGAGTAGCTAGTTTAAAACTCAATATAGTTAAACATTAACTAAAAACTAAGACTTTCAAGACAGTAGCTAAAAAAGCTTGAATTGGTAACACATTAGCTAAAAACTAAAACAAGTAAAACAATAGCAAAACAGTAGCTAAAAACGATAACTAGCAAAACAGTAGCTAGTTGTAAAACTAACAAAACAAAAGCTAAAAACTCTTATTAGTTAAACATCAACTAAAAGCTAAAATTTGCAATTCAATAGCTAAAAATATCCTATATTAGTAATACAGTAGTTAAAAACTAAAACTAGCAAAATGGTAGCAATTCAGTAGCTAAAAGCTAAAATTAGCAAAACCAAATTAAAAGCTAAAATTTGCTAGTCAATAACTCAAAGCTAAAAATAGCAAAACCGTAACTAAAATCAAAATTTTGTAGATTTGTTGTTTCTGCTTTTCCTGCTCATCAGCCATTAGCTTTACTTTAGCTTTTAACCTACTAAACAATTATTGGCCCAATCACAAAACAATTGCTGAATTTTGCAAAGTTACTAATATATAACTTATATTATATATGTTTGATTATTGTTTTGTGTCTGTTGAACGTTTTAAATCCATCCTAAATGTTTTTTCTCTTCCTGCTGCAGAGATGATGCAGTCGTTGGCGCAGCGTCCGGCTCCGGCCAACACCAACCGTGAACGCCGGCCTCGCTACCAGCACCCGAAGGGCGCGCCCAACGCCGACCTGATCTTCAAGACCGGAGGAAGGTGAGCCGCCAGGAGACGCCGCCGCTGACCTCAGAGGTCTTCTCACTGACCGCCGTCTCTCTGAACAGAATGACCAGGAGGCAGAGACAGGAGACGCAGGACAGACAGAGAGGGACAGACAGGATGGACGAGCTGCAGGGACACCAGAGACACGTCTCCATGTAGATAAGACAGACAGATAAGATAAGACAAAAAAAAGGTTATGTTTCTGATGTTAGCTGAGGTGATTAAAAAAATTATATCTGAAAATACTATGAAATAAAATGTTGGTTTTACGATTTAACAAGAAGAAGATTGTTTTTGTTTCTAATTGGAAAAAAACTAAAACACCGAAAGAGCTGAATAACTGCTGAAGTTTACTGAAGAAGCTAAAACTGAGTTGGTAATGCTAAATTTAAGTAAAAGACTAGCTAAAACTTCAAAGCACAAAAAGGCTTCCTGGAATATGAAAGGAACAAATGGTTAGCTTAAAGCTAATCATTGCTAAATTAACAAAATGTTAACAATAGCTAAATACTTTCTAAATGCTAACTGTAGCAAAATAGTAGCTAAAAGAAGAAAAAGGATAGCTACAAACTAAAAATATCTAAATGATAGACAAAATTTAAAAGTAGCAAAAATGATCTAAAAATATAAAAAGGGTAGCTTAAAAAAAGCTAGATCAAAGCTAAAAATGTAAAAAGCTAGCTACAATAATCAAAAAGATAGCTAGATGCTAAAGACTGCAAAGGTCTGGCTAAAAGACAAGTTACAGAAGCTAACCAAACATATCAAAAGGCTAAATAAAAATATTACAAGTAAGCTAGATACGTAACAAAGCAAACTAGCTAGTAGCTAAAAGTAGCCAGAAGCTAAAAGTAATAAAAAATAGTTAAAAGTAGCAAAATGTTAAATTTAAAATGACGATCAGCTAGCTAAAAGGTAAAAATACCAAGAGGCTAGCTTAAAGTATTAAAACGATAGCTAGAAGTTTATTATAGCAAAAGAATAGCTAATAGCTAAAAGTAGCAAAATGCTAACCAGAAGGTAGAAGAAATCAAAACTAGTTAAAAGTAGCAAAAGTTTGGGTCAAATGTAAAAGTTACAGAAGCTGGCTGATTGTAATTAAAGGCTATGTAGAAGCTAAAACTTCAGCTGGAAATGGCAAGTAGCTAAAAGGGACAAAATAGTAGCTAAAAGTAGGATCTGAAGAATAATTTTTTTGTTTGTTTTTAGAGCTAAAATAAAAGCTTCTTATCTTAGTAACCGTTTTCCTCTCCCGACATGAGAGGTTTGTGTTTCGGCTCGTCTACAGTAACTGTCCCGCTCTGTCCTCCAGGAGACGCTGATGGGAGTCTGGGCCCGGGTTGAGCGAGCGAGCATGACGGAGAATGGATGAGCAAAAAAGAGAGAGAGTGGGGGAAAAAAATCAAAACGAAGAGATCGGAGGGGAAACCGGCCGCAGCCGGGAAGGAGTCCCCCCCTCCACCGAGGTCGGGACAGACCGAAGCCCTGACCTGAACACAGACTGTCACCCAACCGAGGAGGAGGAGGAACCACGAGCTGGGGTCAGAGGTCAGGGCTCAGACACGCCACGCGCCTCTCTTTCTTCTTTTGTCTGTTGCTAGAGATGACAACACAAAAACATCACGACTGTCTGGACCAGAACACGGACTTCACACTCCGGAGCGGCGGGCGGACGGACGGACGGACGGAGACGAGGGTCCCACCGTCACAGCAGGTGGAGGACAAACAGGAGTCACACCTGGATCTTTTTCTGTTTTTGTTTTTTCTGACTCTCACACCGAGAACATCTGATCTGTCTAACTCTAAACGATTCGGAGGAAGAAACGAGGCTTTTAAAGTTCACCTAAAGTCCACCAGGTTCGACGTTTGGTACCGGCTTACTGAGGATTAAAAAAAATATATTCAAAATATTCATTTTACGCTGAAAGAAATGTTAAAAATCTCATTAATTATCACTTAATTTCAGGGATTAAAGTGTTTTATGTATCAGTGGCACAGAAATCAAACAGATTTCTGCTGAATCTTCAATTTGTTGAAATATTCATTTAATAATAATGAAATTATAAATCAGTCCTTGTTTTGTGAAAAACCTTTTTTTCACAGATCTGTTAAAATATTTTCTCCAAAGATATTTGAATTAAAAGAATCACATTAGCTGATGTAATTATAGAGTTTGACATTTTAAATGTTTTATTAGAAAAATAAACAACAAAGATTTTTCTCTAACATTTAAAGTCGCTCACTGTCTTGTGTGCTAAATGTTTAAACTAAAATCTCAAATCATGGGTTAGAGCTCAGAGTGGGTGTTGTGAACGACTCTCGGCTACTGCCACGCTGAATTTTAGCTATGTGTCTGTAAAACAGACTGAATTGTGGCTAAATGTCTCATCAACCACTGGACGTATTTTAACGAAACTCTTTGAGTTACTGGATGCAACAACAGAGTCAGCTAACTTAGCTAACTGGGCTAGCTAAGCTAATTGGGCTAAATGAGATAACTGGGCTAGCTGAGCCAACTGTGCTAATTGAGCTAACTGAGATAACTGGGCTAGCTGAGCCAACTGTGCTAATTGGGCTAACTGAGATAACTGGGCTAGCTGAGCTAACTGTGCTAATTGGGCTAACTGAGATAACTGGGCTAGCTGAGCTAACTGTGCTAATTGGGCTAACTGAGATAACTGGGCTAGCTGAGCTAACTGTGCTGATTGGGCTAACTGAGATAACTTTGCTAATTGGGCTAACTGAGATAACTAGGTTAAATTAGCTAACTGAGCTAACTAGACTAATTGAGCTAACTAGGCTAGCTGAGCTAATTGGGCTTACTGAAATAACTAGGCTAAATGAGCTGACTGAGCTGACTAGGCTAGCTGAGCTAACTGTGCGAATTGGGCTAACTGACATCATTGGACTAACAGAGTAATTGGGATAACTGACTTAACTGGGCTAACTGAGATAACTAGGCTAAATGAGCTAGCTGAGCTAACTAGGCTAACTAGACTAGCTGAGATAACTAGGCTAACTGAGATAATTGGGCTAACTGAGCTAAATGGGCTAACTGAGCTAACTGACTGCCATTGTTGGAGGCTGACCTGTTGGGGAACAACATTCAAATATCCAGGTTTCAAACCCAAATAATAATAATTTAAAATCTGTTAGATTAGATTAAAGTGATGAGGTCGGCTGCCAGAGTTCTGTTTTCTTATCTCGAAGGCCTCTGAAACTATTTACGACTGAACATTTTACCTGGAATTGCTTTACAAGAACGTAAAAACTGAGCGGTAACCTTCAAGCCGAGGAAAACTGCGTTGATCCTCTCTGCATAAAACCAAACGTGAACTTTTAAAAGCTGTTAAAATGTCGTCCGGCGCCTCCGCAGGGACAATCTTCTACCGTCAGAAACTTTCCACGACCTGAGGAGGCCCGACGGCGCCACCGATGAACACCTGAGTTTACCTCCTCCCCATTTATTCCTCTTCTCCAGCCGGATGTTGATGCTTTTTATAAATCTTCTTTTTTTTTTTCTTTTGGATTCCCGTGTGCCTGAAAGTCTTCCTGAGTGACGACAGCAGCTGTATTTTAGATGAATTGAACTGGTGGATAAATATTTACACTCAGCTGCATGAGCCTTCAGATTTTTCTCTTTTCTTTGCTGTAGTTTAAAAAAGCGTTTTGAGTTTCTGTGATTTAAAACTGATTTGTGTCGCCGCCTATAATAAAAAAACTTTAACCCAGTAAACGTGCAGATTATCAGATTTCTGGTGTGTAACTGAGGTCAGTCTTGTGTTTGTGGTATGTTCTTGTTTGCAAGGGTGCGTCTTGTTTGTCAAAGTCTAATTACAAGGCAGGAGGCAGAAGTATTTCCTGTCAGGACTTTCTGCTGAACACTGCATGGAAAGTAGCTGAAAATGACTCTAAAATTCATTCAAACTGTGAAACCAAACAAAAACATTCATCCTGAGGGTACGCAGTCAACATAAACAAAGCCTTCACTTGCAGGCCTGAAGAGAAAATCCTAAACTCAGACTCTGAGGAAGTCATGAGAAAATCAGATTATTTTAGCAGAAAGAGACGAGAAAACAAAATATTTGTTTAAAGAATGTTGGAGAGAAGAGTCTGATGGCTCAGAAGTTGATCTGTCTCTGTGTTGTAAATCTGCACATACCTTAAAACCTTAGCTGATAAAGTAGCCAAAGGCTAGCTAAAAACAGCAACTGCTAAAAGTAGCTAAAGGTAGTCATAGAAAAAGGTTAGATAAAAGATAAAAAAGCAGAATATACCTAAAAAATAAAAAGAAAGTCAAGCTAAATGATTATAACGGCTAAAGGCTAGCTAAAAGTAGCCACAGTTGAAAATAGAAAAACGCTAGCTAAAATTAATAAAATTGAGCTAAAAATTGTGAAAGACTAGCTGAATGTAGCAAAAGCTTAGATAAAGTAGCTAAATTGTCGCCAGTAGAAAACGTAGCAAAATAATAGCTAAATGTAGCAACAGCTAATGGTTAAAAGTAAGCTAAAGCTAGCTAAAAGTGTCAATCCAGCTAAAAGTAGCAAAAGGAAAACTAAAAATAGTACAAACAGCTAAAAGTAGCAATGTTTAAAAGAAGGCTAAAGCTACATAAAAGTGTTAAAATCTAGCTTAATATGGCAAAAGGCAAGCTAAAAATTGTAAAAGACTAGCTACAGGTAGTAAAAGGGAGGTTAAAAGTAAATAAACTAAATTGTTGAACTGAGAAAATATAAATATTTTTATTTGCCAGTGTTGTATATAATGCAGCAACAGAGCTCAGGAATATAAATTATGGTTTATTCTCTAAATTCCACTGTAATAAAAGGAAAATAATCAGTTTATTTTATATTACTCTGTTTATTAAGGAACAAAAATCAACATGTTTTCTGTAAATACAAGATGGACATTTCAGTATTTTCAATATTCACCACATTAGATCACATCTTTTTCTCTTTCTGTGCAGATATTTACACTTTGCAGAAACATTTCCTGCTAAAACAGCGTGTAGTTATTTACTGTATGTCTGATACTTCAAATGAACTGTAGCTGAACTACAGAGAACCGGAGTCACTAAACAAAAATCACTAAATATACTTCAAAAGTTACTGTAGCTGAACTACAGAGGCCGGAGTCCTTATAACACACACACACACACACACACACACACACACACACACACACACACACACACACACACACACACACACACACACAGGCATACAACAGTTAAACAGTACACTTGTTAAAAACAGCAAAGTTTTAGACAGAGTGAAAATAAAGAAGTAAGTCGGTGTATTTTCAGACCATGTGGTTTTTTTCTGACAATGCCCATCCCTTAAAAATAAAAGAGTTTTAGAGTCTTCCTTCCTCGTGGTAAAAAATGTAGAGGTCCTGCCCACAGTCCCATTCCAGCGCTCTGTGGTTTGGTCCAAGGAGTAAAAATATCCACTGGTTCAGTTCAGCTCCTTAAAGTTTCACAAATGTGCTTCTAACTTTCTCCCAAAGCATTGAAGCAACGGAGACTAAATGTCCAGCAGGTAAACAAAAAACAACAAAAAAGCAAACAAAAAACAGTTTCTTATGAAGGAAAGGTGGGGTTCACAGCCTGTAATTTACTTCCTGTTAAAATAACCTTAGAGTTAAAAAAAGGTTTAAAAATTCATAAAATGTTTAGTTTACAAAACAAAACAGCATCAAACTTCATCATAAGGGCTTATTTTTAAAACAAAATCATTAAAATCCAACATTTTAGATTTGCTTTACAGGACTTTTACTTTCCTGACAGAAAAAAACCCACAAAGTTCAGTTAACGTGAAACACGTACGTTACCTTGTGTAGATCTGGATTTTGATTCGACACGTTTTACACTCAACACTTGAACTTAATGTTAATTTAACATCTTTTCACCCATGTAAACTTGTAAAGTTTACGTTTTGTTTACATGAAGTTCATATGTGAAGGTTTAACATGTAAAAACATTTAATTTAACATCTTTTCACCCATGTAAACTTGTAAAGTTTACGTTTTGTTTACATGAAGTTCATATGTGAAGGTTTAACATGTAAAAACATTTAATTTAACATCCTTTCACCCTGTAAACTTGTAAGGTTTGCTTTTTTTACATGATGTTCATATAGGAAGGTTTAACATGTGAAAACATATTAAATTAACATGTAAAAACGTGTTAATTTAATGTTTTCATGTAAAATTGTAAAGTTTACGGGGTCTTAAACAATTACCATATATTTTTTTACATAAAGTTAACGTGAAAACATTTTAATTTAACATGGAAACGTGTTTTTGTAATAATTTGAACGTTTGCCTGGTTTTCTGGACTTGTGAGGAACTTGTTTGTTTTTCTGTAAGGGTTTATTCCTATCCTAAATGTTAACAGAGCTGCTTTATTTTCTAATGGGTTCCTATGGTTGTGTCGTCCGCACTGTTTAAAACTCTCAATCCAGTCATAAAAGAAGACATCATCTCACTAAACTGCGACTGTTTGTTTCAAACTGTAAACAGCTTCTTTCGAGAGTCTTCAAAATGTCTTGACACATTTGCAGAAGTTCCTGAATTTAATTCCAGGTAACGTACGTTTACAAAAGTGCCAAATTGGTACAACTTCAGGCAAAAATGTGCGTATAGCATTCATGTCTCCAATTGTTCGCCAACAGTCGCAGCTCAGTGCCAGGCTTGCTTGACAAGTCCAAAAGCACCAAAAAGGAAAAAAAAAATTAGAAACATATAGAAAATATAGATTTTTCCCTTTTCCCACATTAAAGCTTCAAAAGTTTTTAACTGTCTGTGACGAGCAGAGGTGAGGTAAACCATATCCTTAGGAGTCGACACAGTAGCTGATGAAATTCGGGTTCTGGAAACGATGTTGAGTATGCAGCAGCTGTACAGTCAGGGTTTCCAGCCAGCAGATAAAAAGTTACTCTGCAGGTGAATCTGGTTTCTGAGTTTCATTCCTCTGTAAACGCTGGTCTGTCTTCAGACACACCTCGCACTCAGGCGGATGTGGAAACTTCTCACATACCGTCGCCATGACCGAGTAGAAGTTCTGGTTTGGCTGGAGAGATGATAAAAAAAACAAGTTCATCATTCTTTGAACAGCCCCAGTTTCCTGAGGGCGGCCCTGCGCGAGTCGTCCATGGCGCCCCGTCCACAAAACTGCACAGTTATCCCCTGAGGACGGAACATGGAGCTGGGCTTCCGCTTGTGGTCGGGGGACAGGGCCCGGGCAGGCGACTTTGGGGGAGAGGTCATGCCTTGGAAGGAGCTTCGAGGAGGTCTAGGGGCCGTGGCTGGGGGTGGAGGTTTGGCACTTTTAACAGAGCTGCTTGTAGGCTGATTGGACCGGTTGGTGGGGTTGATGCTTCGGCTCTTCCCTCCGTAGCTGTTGAGCTCTGCGAGTTGGGGCTCCAGTTTAGGAGGCGTGGATTGGGTCTTGTCGATGTGAGAGCTGAGGATGTCGGGAAGATTGGTCCTGGTTACAGGTGCAGGTGCAGGGACTGGTGCAGGTGCAGGGGCCAGTACAGGTGCAGATACAGGGGCCAATACAGGCGCAGGTACAGGGGCCATGACTTTAGACTTTCCTCCATAGGAGTTCAGCTCAGTGGGGTAAGACTGTGTAGGTGTGAGGCTTTTAGGTTCAGGGCTGGTTGGATGGGTTGTAGATTCATTCTTTGGGGAAACCGCAGGATGGACAACGATGGATTTCCCTCCGTAGCTGTTAAACGCCAGCTTGGTAACGTCAGTTGAAGGTGGGGAATGAGGGGCAGCTGTTGGAGATGATGGCTTCTCCTGGAAGCTTTTCTCAGCATGGCCCTTAGGGGGATATGTCGGCAACATTTCAAACTTCCTGTCACCGTGAAAGTAGCTTGGAGGTGGCACTGAAGCGTTTTGTTCCGGCGAGCTGAAGCCTCTTTGTATGACCGGGGCCACGCTGGGCTCTATAGTTTTGGCTCTGGGGTCGGGGTTTTTGGCAGGGCCCTTCGAAGTGTTGTCAGAGGTTGTGTGGAATGAGCTGGCTCTTTTCCTGTCCAAGCCCAGCTTAGACAAGGCCTCCTTCCTGGACTTGTCTGGTTCGGGGTCTTTAAAGGATATGCGGCGAGCCGGGGTGTTTTGTTCCGTCTGCTCCGGAGCTTGCTGAGTGTTGGTTGACATCAGAGGGTAAGCGGTACCCGGTAGGTTTGACAGCACCTGCTCCTGTCTCTCCTGGAGGTTCAGGTTGGGCGCCGGGTTGTGCTGCTCCTTGCCGTGGTTTACGTTGATGTTCGGAGGGTAGCGGCTGGGTTTAACGGCGGCGTGTTTCGCATGAACGTTGGACCTGTTGCCCGCCTTGTCCGAAGCCGAGCTAAGACGGCGAAGTAACGTGGAGGGATGCAAGTTTGCGCTTCCTTCTCCTTTGTTCTCGGCTATCTTCTGAGCAATCAGGACTGGGGTGGGGATACAACCAGGTGGATGGTAGGAGGAGTGACCGTCCGTAGATCCGTAGCTTCCACCTGGTAGGGGTCGGTCATACTCTGAAGGCAAGCTGTCACGGATAGGCTTCACCTCAAAGTGGCTTTCAGGAGTTGGTAATAAATGTTGAAAATCTGGAAAATAGAGATAGTTGAAGATTTAGAAAGTTATTTAGGTAGATAAAACTTGGTTAACTTGAGCTACAAGATCTAAAGCCTACCTGGGTTAGCGGGGTTGAAGGTTGGTCCTTGATTATTTACGTTGGGTTTTTGGTGGACCAGGTCAATTATATCCTGATGAGAGGATGCATTCACCCTGTGGTTTGAGCTCAGATTTTGGACTCCGTCTATGTGATCGACAGGATCCCTCCTGCTTCGAGGGAGCGTCACCTGCCCAGGCCTCCGGTTATCGACCTCCAGACTATCCTCCAACGATTCGATGGTGTCCTCAAAGAACTGCAGGCACTCCTTCTCCTCTCGGCTTAGATACTGCAGCGTGTTATCTTGCTTTAATGGTGAAGAAAGATGGAAAAACATTAGAATTTTGTTGACAAAGGATTTTATCTACCAAGCAAAGTCTCTGCAACAATTCTTCTTTTAACAAAGTTTTACAAAACAGTTTTTTTCTCACCTTTGTGTTTAATTTAAATGCTCCTCTGTTCATTTGAATTATTAATTAGATTTTTTGTTTGTCAACATGGATTATTGGTTGGTTAACATTAATTGTTAGTTGGTTAACATGGATTATTGGTTGGTGAACACTGATTGATGTTTGGTTAACATGGATTATTGGTTAGTTAACGTGGAATATTGGTTGGTTAACATTGATTGATGGTTAGTGAACACTGATGTTTGGTTAACATGGATTATTGGTTAGTCAACGTGGAATATTGGTTGGTTAACATTGATTGTTGGTTGGTTAACATTGATTGATGGTTGGTGAACACTGATTGATGTTTGGTTAACATGGATTATTAGTTGGTTAACATTGATTTGTGGTTAACATTGATTGATGGTTGGTGAACACTGATTGATGTTTGGTTAACATGGATTATTGGTTAGTTAACATGGAATATTGGTTGGTTAACATTGATTATTGGTTGGTTAACATTGATTTATGGTTAACATTGATTAATGGTTGTTTAACATGGATTATTGGTTAGTTAACGTGGAATATTGGTTGGTTAACATTGATTGTTGGTTGGTTAACATTGATTGATGGTTGGTGAACACTGATTGATGTTTGGTTAACATTGATTATTGGTTGGTTAACATTGATTTATGGTTAACATTGATTAATGGTTGCTTAACATGGATTATTGGTTGGTTAACATGGATTATTGGTTAGTTAACATTGATTTGTGGTTAACATTGATGGATGGTTGGTGAACACTGATTGATGTTTGGTTAACATGGATTATTGGTTAGTTAACGTGGAATATTTGTTGGTTAACATTGATTATTGGTTGGTTAACATTGATTTATGGTTAACATTGATTAATGGTTGGTTAACATGGATTATTGGTTAGTTAACGTGGAATATTGGTTGGTTAACATTGATTGTTGGTTGGTTAACGTTGATTGATGGTTGGTGAACACTGATTGATGTTTGGTTAACATTGATTATTGGTTGATTAACATTGATTGATGGTTGGTAACATGGATTATTGGTTGGTTAACATTGATTGGTGGCTGGTGAACACTGATTGATGTTTGGTTAACATGGATTATTGGTTGGTTAACATTGATTTATGGTTAACATTGATTTAATGGTTGGTTAACATGGATTATTGGTTAGTTAACATTGATGGTTGGTGAACATTGATTGATGGTTAGTTAACACTGATTGTTGGTTAGTTATAATAAATTGTTGGTTTGTTATGATCAATTGTTGGTTAGTTATCTATTGTTGATTAGTTATCTATTGTTGGGTGGTTAACATAGATTGATGGTTATACTTGATTGTTGGGTGGTTAACATTGTTAAACTGATTGGTTAACATTAATTGATTGTTGATTAACATTGTTAATTTGTTGGTTAATATTGATTTTCAATGGGTAACATTGATTGTTGGGTGGTTATAATACTATAAATTGTTGTCTTTAAGTAATTTTTTTGTTTTTAATTAAATTTATCACATTTGGTTAAATGGTTTTGCTATTCTTTTTTATTTATTTATTTATTTAATTAATTTTTTTTGTTATTCTTCTTTTTTATGCTATATTATCTGTCCAATCCAACCACATCCTGTTGGATTAAAATCCAGGAGTCCAGAAGCTGAAGGAAGCTGCTTATTTTGAGCATTTTGGAGGCTCTGACCTTCAGCTTGTTGTTGACACCGTGAACAAGTTTAGCTGCTGACCTCACAGTTCTGTAAACCACCAGAACCGGGCTCTTTGTTTTGTTTTACACATAGAACAGACACCTGCAGCAACACCCAGCTGAAACCAGATAAACACCGACCGGCTGCTTTCAGCTGCAATGAATGACGTCTTTGTGGCAAAGCAGCTAAAGACTTAAAAAACTGCAGCTCGACCGGTTCGGCTGCGATGTGAGTCGACGATGAGTGTCGTCCTCGAGGCTCACAAAGAGATTAAGTGAGATTTCTCAGGGTTTCTGATGAAGGTTCTGTAAACACAACACGAAGCCTGAAGCTCTGTTTATCAGCAGCTCATCTCAGGTTTGTGGTTTTGTCTTTAGAGGACAAAAGAAAGACTTTAGTCCAAGAAATGAGCCAGAACTGTCTCAAGACGTGTCCTCGGTTTGATACCTGCAAGCTTCACATTTATGAAAAGAAGCTTTGCAAGAAAATTTAAAACATAAATTGATTTAAGCTACGGAGATGTTTGTTGTTTTAGCTGAAATTTATTTTGAAGAGAGCTGAAGAACTGCTGAGGTTTGCTGAAGAAGCTGAAACAGAGTAGAGTAGCAAAAGGCTAGCTTAAATCAGAAGCAGAACGCTAGCTAAAAGTAGGTAAAGGTCAACAACAAAACACAAGCTAAAATAGTAAAAAAAAGATAGCTGAGAGTAAGATTGAAAGCAAATACAGGACACAAGCCGAAAATTAGCAGCAAAAGCTTTGCTGAATGCTAAAAATACTTCAAAAGAAGCTAAAATCAAAGGCAGTACACTAGCTAAAAGTAGGTAAATATTAGCTAAAGGTTAACAAAATACAAGCTAAAACAGTAAAAGGATAGCTGAAAGTAAGACTGAAAGCAAATGCAGGACACTAGCTGAATGTTAGCAGCTAAAGGGTTGTTGAATGCTAAAAAAAACTTCAAAGGATGCTAAAATCAGAATCAGAATATTAGCTAAAAGTAGGTAAATATTAGCTAAAGGTTAATAAAAGACAAGCTAAAAATAGTAAAAGGATAGCTAAAAGTAAGATTCAAAGCAAATACAGGAGACTAGCTAAAAGTTAGCAGCAAAAGCTTTTTTCTGAATGCTGAAAATTCTTCAAAAGAAGCTAAAATATAGCAAAAATCTAGCTAAAAGTAGTAAAATCAAAGCTAAAAGTAGTAAAGACAAGTTAAAAGCACAAAGACAGCAAGAAACTAATAGAAACAAAATATTGGCGGAAAACCTGCTAAAAAAGAAAACCGTAGCTAAACGGAATCAGGTAGCTGAAAGGTAAAAGTAGCAAAAGGCAAGCTAAAGGTAGCAAAGGAATAGCTAAACGTAACAAAACACTAGCATGAGACCAAAGCAGAACGCTAACTAAGAGCTAAAAGAAGGGCTTACAGAAAAGGCTAGCGAAAAGCTAAAAGTAGTAGCTAAAATAGAAGCCAAAGTAGTAAAAGGATAGCTAAAATGAGCAAAAAGCAGCTCAAATGCGAAGTTCTTCTTAATTTTTGTTATTATTTTTGTTGAAGTGATGAACATCTGGATTCAACCCAATTCAAGATGGCCGCCACAGCTGGCTGGCGTTAACTCTTTGATGCTCGTTGGTGACAGAGGTTTGAAACAGGTTATTTATTTACAAAACAATAACAACCTTTCAAACACTCACGCCCAGTCTGGAGTTTTGACGGGCGCCGCCGTTGAGCCTGTAGAGCTGCGAGTCGCCCTGCAGACGCACGTCCATGACTCGGAGAGGTCAAAGGTCAGCTGGCATCTGGACCGGGTCGAAACCAGGATCGGCTCCTCTGAAGGATCATCTAATCTCTGAGGCTCTGGAGGAACATGAAGGAAGTTCAGCTCAGAGGTCAAAGGTCACGACCCTTAATGTGTTTAAATTTCAAAATAAGATCTAGAGCTAAAGAAGTGAATCTTAGAGTTTATAGCAGAAATAATTATCAAAACTCCTCTTAAATGATGTATTAGCTAAAAGAAAGGTTTATTTTTATAAATGTTATGTAAAGTTTTAATCTTTATAGTGATTATTTGTTAGAAACTAATCTTATTCCTCTGAAATTTGAAAATGCAGAGATTTTTTACAAAAATATAAGAATTTACATGTTTTTTTTATTTTAACTGTAAAACAAAACTAATAAAAATGTTTAAAGAAACATGTTTGCATTTTATATTTTCATATTTTTATTGTAAAATCATTTAGTTTTGAATGTTAAAAAAATCCTAAAGGTTTGTGTTGAAAGAGAAATATTTCAGATTTAATCTTTAACCAGGTTTTATCTCTGCAGGTTAAACTCTGCGGGTTTATTTTTCTTCTGAAATGTTCAGTTTGTGTAAAAGCTTTGGACTCGGCACCTGAAGGACCGGTTCCACTGCAGAACCAGATCCTGGACCTGAACCCAGTCGGTTTCTGACACACGTTCCTGTCTGACAGCGATGGCTTTAAAACCAGATTTTGAAGCTCAAACAGAGAAATTAAATTATTCAGGATTTCTCTGAAACAGCTACACTGCAGACTCCAGACTGAACCTAGGTTCAGTCTGGAGTCACTTATTGATCCATTTTTTTTTTAAAGAAAATAGTATTTTTCACATTACTGTTTGGTTTAGTGCTGATCTCTGACAATACTGATGTTTTAGTTCAGTTTTCCGTAATCAGATTGTTTTTTGTAGATAAACTAAAACAACTGATATTTTAAATTGATTTAAAGAACAAAAATTCAAGATTCTTTATGTTTTTGTTGGGCTTCTTGCTGGATTTCCTATATTTTTACCTCATGACATTATTTCAAAAATATTTTCAGCTTTTTTTTTTTTTTTTTTTTACTTTGGGTTAAATTTAATAAACTTCAACAATACAAACTGATTTCAGTGTTCAGACTAGTTTTATGGTTTCTTTGGATAAATATGCTTTTAAAATATATTTTCTTTTGGCTGTTTTAAGAAAGTTTTTGCTATAAATGATTATTACATAATTTCCACTGAGTTTTAATTTTTATACACAAAAAGACTTTTAGCTGAAAGACTCATAAATCAAAACTACAATTACTTTTATAATATAACCTAATTTCCCTCTAGGATAAATAAAGTATTTTTGAATTTGAATTGAATTGAATAAAAACACCCATTATACACTACAAGCCCACATGTTGCAGTTTAATACATACATCTGATAATAAAGTCTAAACTTTTTGTATAAAAAGCTTCTTTAAATGAATAATTAAATAAAAACTCACCAAAGAGCTCTACAGATCAGTCCTGTAAAACCAACTCCATGAATCTTATTCAGCTTTAAATCAGATTTCTCCTAAAGTAGATCCAGTAGATCTGAGTGGAACTTCACCACAGACACAGGTTCTTTAAACCATAAAGGCTCCGCCCACCCACGGGAATGTCTAAAAAAAAAACACATTAGCTCCGCCCACTCGTGAGTTTCATTCTGATAAAAATTCCTCTTCAAGTTTTGTCTCCAATTTTTTTTATCACTGTCTTTGTCTCCAAACTGTAACAGCTGGTTTTACTTATCTCTTGCAAAGTTTTGCTGACTTTTGCTGCCTTCACATGAAAACTGTTAAGTTAATTATGTAATAAATCATTTTTTTAGACTTGTAATATATTTACATGATACATATTCTTACCAAGATTCACTGGATAAACATTTAATAAAACACTTTTAAATAATAGACACTTTTCTGGCTGAAATAAACGAGTGTCAGCTTCTAAATTGACAGGGTTTGTTTGTTTTTGTTGCCCTCTGCTGGTTGACTGTACGAACTTGTGATGTGTTCAATGTCCTGTAAAAATGTAGGAAAACTAGACTTTTAACTTAATCTCAGTTAAAGACAGCAGTGTAACCTGACTCAGTTCCAGTTAATAATCACAGTTTGTGTAATTAACCTGTGTGGATTTATTTGCGTGTTTTTTGTTTTATTTTTCCTAAACATTTATTGAATTTTAATATATTTATTTTTATTTTATTGTTCTGGTGTTTCCTACTTTGTCACTCTGTTCTTGGTTTTGTATTTTCTCTTGGACAGATCGCGTAGCTCGGCATTAAAGACTGAACTGCGGTCCAACACAAAGAAAAATAATAATAATAAAAAAACAAAAACGAACCTGACCTCTTTTTTGCCAGGTTCTGTGGTCGTGTAGTTTCCCAGCGGTCTTTGAACGCACCTCCTGTCAGGCTCTGCGTCAACAGCCGCTCCGGTGTGTCTGATTGTTTATTTGTTTGTTTAGACTCTTTCGGGTCGGTACCGGGCTGGCGGACCCACCGGTTCGGCTGGTGTTCACGCGGTGAGTCCAGAGCCGCCATTTCTCATTAATGTCGTCAGTCTTAAGCTGATTTTAGCCTAAACTAATTTAGCCCGTTAGCTTCATGGGTTAAATTCTGTATTTTTTGTTTTCATTATTAAACCGAGCTGCTCAGTTTTCCTGCTTTCTTACAAACAACCCAACAAAAACCCGTTTCCATCAACGTTCAGACACGTCTGCGACCCTCGGACGTGCTTTTCCTGCACGTTTGATGTGTTTGGTGTCAGCATGTAGCATCTGTTAGCTCGCATGCTAACACGTTAGCAGGTAGGATCACCTGAAAACAGGTGAGTTTCCGCATCGGGCTGGCGGCGTCATTAAACGCATCATCACCGGAAATTATCCCTCATTTGTGTAAATCTAAACTCAGAACAAATGACTACATTTTAATGAATGAACTAAGAATTAAAGATTATATTAAATCCTGTTAAAGCTGCTGCCATTAGCTCAATATTGTCCCCATGGTAACCGCCCACCTGTTTCTGTCACTCCCTGACACACAGACCGTAAACTAAGCCTCAGACAAACAGTCTCTGTACAGAAACTATGAGTCAGATTTAAAATGTTTAAATGGTGAGCGGCAGAGGATTTTTATATTTCCTGATGAGTTTAAAGGACAAATTCTCAAATGTTTTGAGCTAAAATGTAGTTGAAATGTACAGCTGCTTGGGTGTGGACGCTCTGCAGTCCAGGAGAGTCCTGCAGCAGACTGCTTGGTTTTAACAAAACCCCCTAAAAACTGAATATATAAGATCTAAATCCATTTAAATAAGGAAGTATCTTTATTTTTACAGCTGAGATGAGAAAAACTAACATTGAATTTGCTGAGCAAAGCAGGTACCTGATTACTGCAGCTCCTTCTGAACCAATAAAAACTTTATCACCACTCAGACTGGACCAGGTCCCAGAATCCACAAAGACATGAAGTCCTGTGGTACCGGATCCTTTCAGACGGGTCCAGAACTTCCTACATCTGCTGGATCGTTGAGATCTGCAGAATTTATCACCTCAAGCTGTTTTTTATTTATTTTCTGCTCCTAAAACCCTTCATGATTCAGCTGCAGGGAGCGCCCTGCTGCAGAGAGAGGCCTTCAGGTTCTACAACAAGAAGGTTCTGACCCGTCTTACTGGTCCAAGTAATGTTCCAAGTGTTGCCTTCTTCCCATAGAGAGAACTGAAAATATTACTTTCTGCAAAAATACAGCTGATTACTGGCAGCAGAAAGATGAAACAAAGCAAAACATGAGCTTAAATAATCATAACGCTATAAAGCAGCTAAGATTTGCCAATAGTAGCTAAATTCTAGATATTAATTCTAGTATTAATGTCTGTATAGATGCTAAAAATAGCTAAACTCTAGCTGTAGGCTATAGTGTTGTCTGTCTATGATCAATAAGTAGCTAAATTTAAACTATAACTTATGTTAGTGTAGATGCCAAAAACAGCTAAATTTAAGCTAATAGCTGTAATAATGTCTGTCTAGAAGCTAAAAAAGCTAAAAAGTAAGCTAAAGGAATCTAACAATAGCAAACAGGAGCTAAACAAAAATCAAAAATAGCTCAATTGTAGCTATAAGCTGAAGTATTTCTCTGTCTACAAGCTAAAAGTAGCTACATTTAAGCTTTAGCTTAAGAATTTAGCATCCATACAATATTGTAGCTATAATGTTTATATGGTTGCTAAATACTAGCTTTAAGCTTTAGCGTTAATGTTTGTCTAGAAGCTAAATGTTAGCTATGAGCTATAATATTGTCTGTCTAGAAGCTAATAGAAGCAAACAAAAGTTAGCTAAAAGTATCACTGTCTACAAGTTAAAAATGGCAAAAGATTGAAAGTAGCAAAAGGCTAGATGCTAAAAGCAGCGCAGGAAGACAAAAACAGTTTATTGAATCAGATTTTAAAGACAACAGTGAATTAGTAAGAATTGAAGAAATTTGTGCAGAATATTTATTTTTATAAAAAAGGTTATACAATGAAAACTTATGTTAAATAAAAAAAAATCAAAGAATAAACTTAATATTGTGACGTTTGAACAGCTTAAATAACTCAAAACATGCAGAAAATGTTCAAAACATTAAAAGCAGGAAAATGATGCTGAGTCGGTGTTTTTTTGCATCGTCTGTCAGGGGTCATAATGATATACCCCTCCAGAACCAGAACCAGGCCCAAAATGAAAGATAAACCTGAAGAAAAGAGAACAAAGTCTTTTTCTGCTGCCTTAGTTCTGTTTGTTTGTTTGTCTGTTTATTTGAGCCCCTCCTGTTTATGGAGTTAAACCGTCTCCACTTGGCTCTGTTTCGGGTCAGTTCTGTTTCGGGTCAGTTCTGTTTTGGGTCAGTTCTGTTGTTTTGGGTCGACACAGAACCTGTGTGTAGAACTGGATCTGTGGTCCTCCTGGCTCAGGGTGTCGGGTTCCTGCAGCTTTCTAGGACTGGTTTCCATGGAGACCAGCCGCTGGGTCTGATGCAGGTGAAGTTTCACCTTCAGCTCGGTTAGGTTCTGACCCCC
>JAUBOC010000063.1:15478379-15497457 GCA_032275365.1 Anablepsoides cearensis
CATTTCTGCATTGTTTTGTGGAGGAAACCTAATAAATGTCATTACAGAAAATCTAACTGCTCATTTTAAATCAATACGTTGACTTTTAATACTTAAGTACAAAAAATATCAGATACTTGAAGACTTTTACTCAAGTAATATTCCTAAAGGAGACTTTAATTTTTACCAAAGTCATTTTTTGGTAAGATACTTGTACTTTTACTCAAGTTTCACTTTGTGGTACTTTATATAACACTGCCTAAATCCCCCCAAAAATGGTGAGACAATACATTTATTTAACCTAAGGCACTAACAGATTTTAACCATTTTTAGCTAATTTCTGCTAAATATAATAAAATATATATATTTTTTTATTTACATAAGCTCAGTTTTTGTAACGTTTTCAGTTAATGAAAAGACATTTGTTTGTACAACTATTTATTTTGCATTATTAAATAAAAGAAAACAAGTTTTTCTGTTCTCGCTTATTTGTGGTCCTCGGGGCTTTCCGTACTGTTTACATTCAGAGCAGCCAATATGGCGTCCATCAGCTAAGCTGTTAGCTATATTCGTGTCGATTTTTTTTTAAATATGTAGTGTTAGGATGTAATGAGAGGCATTTTTGTGGATTGTTTTCAATACTAAATTTATTTTGGAGTTGTTAAGTTGCTTAAACTTTAGTAAACAATGAATTTTAGGTGAAATAATGAGGCTTTTACAACCGGACACGTCGGGGCTTTAGCAGCTGTTAGGAGTTTTCCGTCTTGTGTGAATCATGACGGAGGTGGAGGAGCTCCGGCCCGTGCCCCGGGAACGGGCCATCCTGGAGAGTTTCTTCGCCCAGCTCGGCATGTTTTCCTTCGACCGGGCCAAGGACTACGTAGAGAAGGAGAAGGACGGCAGCAGCCGGAGCGCAGGGGCCATCTGGGGCTCTCTGCTGGCCGCGCTGGCTCACCTGGCCGCGGCGGAGAAGGTTTACAACAACCTGACCTTCCTGGGCCAGAAGATAGGTAACAGACTTTTACATGTAATAACACCTCTACGTGTCGTTATTCTGTAACCAGGTGTAACTTTTTAATTTGTATTAGTCAAAATGAGATTATTCCCTTTTTCTAGCCCCGGTCCTCAGGACTCAGTCCTGCACGTTTGCCACATTTCTCTGCTCCAACAGAAAGGCTCTAAAAGAATAAATTAGCCCAACAGCTTGTCATGAATATATGCAGAAGACTGCTAATTATGCGTCAGTTTATATCAGATAATCATGTAAAACATTCACAAACACAGATTTAAACAGTAAAGGTTAACTTTACACATCTACCTTTTGCCCTCTCACAAATAGAATAAATCAGTTTTTTTAATGTAAAAAGACAATAATAAATTTTATTGGAATTATTTTATACTTGGACCTGGTTCTGGTCTGAGTCTGCATTAAAAACAGTGGTTTCTTAAATTTCTTGGTTCTGCAAATCAAAAATTATATTTTGAAAGGATTAATTAATGTGAAGAACTGATTGTTTTGACTGCTGTGGTTTTTATACTTGGTCTAGGTTAGTGGTTCTTAAATTTAACATGAATAAAAAACCGAAACGTTTGTGTTCTTGAACATTGATTTACACACCTTTTAAAAAAACATCTAGAATCAATTACCATAACTGATTTATTTTACCTCTGATTCCTGTTTTATATTTTTCATCACTCATGAATAAAGTTTTTTCTGTTAACATTAGTTTTAAAATTGTTTAATTTCATTCATTATAAATAATTTATATACAACAGTTTAAAACTCAAGACACATCAGATCATGAAAAAATGAGCAGAGAGCAAAAAATGTTTATCATATAGAAGAAAATCTAATATTGTTGTTGTTTATAGAAATTATTTAGAAAAATGTATATATATTTTGTTCCCATTTCCACTTAAAGGGAAATAAGTAAATGTTTAAATTGTAAATGAAATGTGTCAGATGAATTATCTTATTAAACAGTTAAATTTGATATAAATAGTTGTATTTTCAGTTTATTAATGTAAAACAATAATATCCACTGACTAAAAAAATATTAGAATTTAAAGTTGAAAGTTATGTTTTTAAGTAACAATTAAATATTTTTTTAAATTGATGTCTTTTTCTCAAAGCTAAACATGTTTTTCATTAATATTTTAAACTATTAAGTCTTTGAAGTTAATTTAAAATAAATCAGATTATTTTCGTTTTAGTAACCTTGGTGTTATTTCTGCCCTTTTACTTGATGTGTATCTGTTTTGTGTACATTTACAGCTTTTTTTGTTCTTATTTTGAGGACATATTCATGTAAATAACAAATATTTGCTTGTACAGTTCAGTAAAATAAAATGATTGTAGAACATTAATAAACAGTAACTAGTTCCAACAGCAGGAGGCGCTGCAGCTCATTAATTAAAATAATGATGTTTGATTTTTCCTTTCTGCAGGCGGTCAGTCGTTCTTCAGCCGTAAAGACTCTATCCGCACCATCTACACCTCTCTGTACAATGAGCTCAGGAAGGTGGTGACGATGGGCCGCCACAGCCAGCCCACCTCCTCCTCATCTTCCTCCTACCTGGAGGACCTGCTGTCTCACCTGTCTGAGCAGCTGTGCCACTTCACCCAGGCTCGCATGGAGATGGCCGACCTGTACGAGAAGCTGCACTCCCTGGGCAGCCAGAAGAGCGTCAGCACCGAGGAGCTGGTCGCTGCGCTGGAGGTGGTCCTGCAGAAATACAGCTCTAAGTATGAACCTGAGTACTTTTATTCTGATAACACTAGTCTTTAAATCCTAATTTATCCACTGAAACTTTCAGATAGGACCTGAAACCTGGAGGTTAATGCTCTTTTTAAAAAAATGATTTATACTTTAGTGTAACGAGGAAATAAAGGTTTGATAAATTACAACGAGCTGATTAAACACACAGTTCTCCACTGAACTTTACAGCAACACACAATAAGAAATCTGTACAGATGAGAGTGACACATTGAGGTTGTTGGAGGGAAAACTTTCTGCTTAATTCGGCAAAAACAGGTTTCAGTTTTTCCCCGGAGACGTCAGCAGAAACACAAAGTGAGAGGAGCTGCAGCCGCTCGCAGCACATCGGTCCGAGCTGACAGGCCGGCTGCAACCCTGATGCAACATTTTCCAACTAAATCCAGACTTATAGTCCTGCGCCAAAGTCTTTATTTTTTAATATTCTATACCAGGGCTATTCAACTGGTGGCTTGCAGGCCACATCCGGCCCACGAGTGACCAAAGTTTGGCCCGCCAATTGCTTCATTCATCTCCTAAGCCCAAACCCCGGTTTTCTACTTTAATTACTATGAGTTCTTTTAGTTAAACATAGACATGTCTGGTATGTACAGAAACATCAGAATCTTGGCTACAAGCTGGTAAAAACAGCCAAAGTCCAAAGAAAAGACCAAAAGAATGTTTGTAGAACTGTTGATCCATTTATAAGATTATAAAACAGATTAGCTGCTTGGAAAGAAAACAATAAATCAGGCCTGGATTAAGACTTTTACCCAAATATGTATCACATTCTGAGTTTCTGCATTAGATGAGTTAATAAACTTTATTGTTTGGTAGGTTTATGTTGAATCCAGGTTATTTATGTTTATAAATGTAGTAATAACTCCACAGCCATCTGTTAATAATGTACAGATTTAATTCCATATCTCTGTTTTCTGTAGGTTCCATCATCCGATCCTGGGCCGGGTGGAGGAGGGTTTCCAGACCGAAGTGGACGTGGTGACCCAGCTGCTGCGCTGCCAGGCTCAGGTGTCTGAGTGGCACTTCCTGCCGGCTCTGCTCAGTCTGCACGGCGCTCAGTCCAAGCTCACCGCCTGGGCTCAGCTCTTCCAGCGGCAGAAGGAAACCCGGAAGCACCTGTTCGGCGGTCAGTCCCAGAAGGCCGTGCAGCCGCCCCACCTCTACGTCTGGCTGCAGCGCTTCCACTCGGCGCTGCTCGCCAAGTTCAGCTTCTACTTCCACGAGGCTCTGAGCCGGCAGACCACGCCCACCGACATGAAGGCCCTGACGGCACGCACCACGTCGGACTTCTACGGGAAGATATCCGCCTTCATCCGCAAGCACGACGCCAGCAACGTGTCGCTGGTGTTCGACAACCGCGGCTCGGATAGCTTCCAGGGCCACGGGTACCACCACCCGCAGTCGTACCGGGAGGCGCCGAAGGGCGTGGAGCAGTTCCCCGCCGTGGTGTCGCTGCCGTCGGGCGAGCGGCCGCTCACGCACTGGCCCAACGTCATCATGATGATGGGCGACCGCGCCGCCGAGCTCAACACCCTGGACAAGGTGGTCCAGTTCTATGATGACAAGGTCCAGAGCACCTACTACCTCACCCGACCCGAGCTGCACTTCACCCTCGTGGTCATCTTCGACGGTAAGAAGTCGGAGAAGGAGCAGCACATCACCGCCTTCCTGCAGGAGATCTCCGGCTCGCTGCGGAACTCCAAACCCTTCAGCATCCTCAAACCAGGCTCAAAGGGCTGAGCTGGACACGGTCCAATTCCTTCAGACCAAAAACATTTAAACTAATCTTTGACTTTGTTTCAGGCGAGACAGTAAATCAAAAACAGCTGCCTGTTTTAGATATAGTTCATTTCATTTTAATGCCTTTTTGTCATTTTTTGCACTTCAAATCAAATAAAGTTTTCAATATTTGCACAAAGGAACTGATTTTATGTTTTACTGAAACAACAATCATCTGTTTGAAATTACAATGTTTTTTTTTCTCTTTAGCATCTTTAAATGACATGTTTTGTTTATTGTGCAGCTCATACCAAAGAAATGCAAATCAGCATAAAGGTAAGAATAGCTTTTATTCTTCTCTGGTTTTGTAAATATTTAAAACTGAACTTTAAATTGATTATTCGTGACATTTTGTTTCAGTTTGAATGACAGAAAGCTGATCTGATTCTGAGTTGGAGGTTTTATTGATTTCTTTCACAGAAGCCCTACAGAGAGAGAGATTCGTTTCATCGATGACTTGAATGCTAATTTATTCAGGTTTATTTATATTATAAATACAACACGATGATACAATCCATTTGGCTATATGAGCTCGACTTCAGGAAGCTCAGTTTTCAAATACAGCAACACCAACAAACAAACAAAAAAAATGTTTCGGTTATCATGAAACACATTCAAAGAAAACCTCCCTTTGAGTTAAAATGCACCAACATGTCATGATGCTACATGCCAAGTACACGATTCTATACATCAAAGTGCAATGTCACAATGGGGTTAATGTTTTCATAAGTCGGGAATCTACTAAACACTTTATGATTATTTCATTCAGAGTGCTGCTGCTCTTCGTTCAGGACATGCGTGAGTGGATTCACAACTCTCAACAAGACGAGGATTTAAAAAAAAGAGGCACTTTCACCAAAACACACACACAAGTTTTGTTTTTACGTCCATATTAGGACAGTGTATTGATTTCCATTCATTTATACACTCTAACCCTACACCTAACCAGTACATGCCCAACTCTAGCAAGTACCCGTACAAGGCTAACTTTAGCCTTTTATGTAACCAGTACCAGTATCAGACTAACCTTAGACTTAGCCTTAGCTCTAGCCAGTACCACACAAGGCTAACCTTAGCCTTAGGTCTAACAAGTATCCGACTAACCTTAGCCTTTGCTCTAGCTAGTACCATACAATGCTAACCTTAGACTTGAATCTAATTAGTACCAGTACAAGGCTAACCTTAGACTAAGGTCTAACCAGTATCCGACTAAGCTTAGCCTTTGATATAGCTAGTACCATACAATGCTAAGGTTAGCCTTAAACGCTACTGATACAAGTGTAACTTTGGCCTTAGGTATAACTAGTACCAGTACAAGGCTGACCTTAGCTTAGGTCTAACCAATACCAGTACAAGGCTGACCTTAGGTCTAACCAGTACCAGTGCAAAGCTGACCTTAGACTAAGGTCTAACCAGTATACGACTAAGCTTAGCCTTTCATATAGCTAGTACCATACAATTCTAAGGTTAGCCTTAAACGCTAACGCTACTAATACAAGTGTAACTTTAACCAGTACCAGTACAAGGCTGACCTTAGCTTAGGTCTCACCAATACCAGTACAAGGCTGACCTTAGCCTAAGGTCTAACCAGTATATGACTAAGCTTAGCCTTTGATATAGCTAGTACCATACAATGCTAAGGTTAGCCTTAAACGCTAACGCTACTAATACAAGTGTAACTTTAACCAGTACCAGTACAAGGCTGACCTTAGCTTAGGTCTAACCAATACCAGTACAAGGCTGACCTTAGCCTTAGGTCTAACCAATACCAGTACAAGGCTGACCTTAGCCTTAGGTCTTACCAATACCAATACAAGGCTGACCTTAGGTCTTACCATTACCAGTACAAGGCTGACCTTAGCCTTAGGTCTAACCAATACCAATACATGGCTGACCTTAGCCTTAGGTCTAACCAATACCAGTACATGGCTGACCTTAGCTTAGGTCTAAATAGTACCAGTACAAGGCTGACCTTAGCTTAGGTCTAACAAGTACCAGCACTAGGCTAACCTTAGCTCTAATTAGTGCCAGTACAAGGCTAACCTTAGCTTTAGTAATAACCATTACCAGTTAGAAGCTAACATTAGCCTTAGCTTTAGTCAGTACCAGTACAAGGCTGACTCAGCACTAGCCTTAGCTCTAGCCAGTATCAGTACGAGGCTAACCTTAGCCTTCAACAGTACCAGTACAAGATTAACCCTAATCTTAGCTATAACTGGTACCCATGCATACCAAACCCTAGCCCTAACTGGTACCAGTACATGCTTAACCCTAGCTCTAAACCCTAACCAAAAATGACAATCCACCATATTTGGACCAGCGTTTGGTCCCCATAAGGACTACTGGTCCTGACAAGGTAGGTGAAAATACCAGAAAAGGTCTTAAAAAGGTAACAAAACCAAGTACACTCATACACACACGCACGTTCATATTTCTATCCTTATTAGGACATTGTATTGACCTCAACTTATTTCTGTAGTCTATGCCTAACCCTAGCTCAAACCTAACCAAGAAATGGCGTTCTACCGTATTAGGACCAGGCTTTGGTCCGCATAAGGACTATCGGTCCTGACAAAGTAGGTGAATATACCAAAATAGGTCCAAAAAAGGTAACAAAAATCAACACACGCACACACACAGCTCGTCTCAATGTTTCTCTTCAACACTCCACATTCAGTGTGCTGTTCAAGTGGATTTTGGGGCGTCTACACTCGCAGCCCCACCCTGTTAGCTTATTGGAAAGTTAAGGTTAACTAGTGACTTTAGTGTAACGAGCAGGTAAACAATTACAGTTATGAGAAAAGAAAAGTTTGCCTACTTCCAGCTTTTGGGTTTCTGGACATAATAAAATTGATCTGGGCTTAACCAGATTTTAAAATCAATAAGATCTAACCTCAAGTGAACAAACAAACAAAAAAGGCAGAAAACTCAAGACTGAGTTTATTGATCTCTTGCACGGTTGTAGAGGAGTTTTGGACCACTTTTCTTTCAGTCATGTCGAGGTCTGTAGAGTATAAAATGGAGTTTATATCTCAGATTACTGCACGGTCTGACCTTCAGGGTGAATTTGGCACTTGCTTTAGTTTTAGTTTAGTAAATAACATAGTTTAATCGTTTTTGTTCACTTGATTTAAATATTTTAAAACCTGGTAAAGGCCGGATCATTTTGTACATAAAACCCTAAAATTGAAAGACGGACTTTTTCGTTTTTTTCCTCACAGCTGTTTTCTCTCACACACAATCACACGCACAGGAAGTGGCATGCTTTTAGCACTCGTATAGTTTTCCCCGTGTTGTGGCACTCAAGGCAGGCATGAATTATCTATTCTAGTGCTTACAGGGGAACACGACGAGCGCAGCGGAGCGCCCACAGACACACTCAGACAAACGAGAACAAACTCAGAAAGAGCTCCCCTCCTCCCGATCAGGTCCAGGTTCTAAAAAAACAACGCAAGAAGGCTGTAAAACAAGTGGAGCGAGCCGCCGCCGCAGCTGCTCCACCCAACATTCAATAAGATGGCTGAACAGTCGTTAAAAAGCTAAAAAAACATTCATTGAATAGCTGGATGTTGGGTTCTTTTCGATGCACCTCAGGAGTGAAAAATTAGCAGCTGAGTGAAAAATTAAAGTCACACAAACGTCGAACCATCCCGTCCCGATTTAGTCGCAGATGCAGCAGCCAGTCTGTGTCTTCGTGACACGACATTCACTGAAACTACTTTTTTTTTTTCTTTTTACTTTTTCTCTTTTTTTAAACTGGAGCTGAACTACAATTCCCAGTTTGGTATAAGCTCCGCCTACTCTCAGTCCCGTCGCTGATTAACAGCAGTTCTTTTAGCTAACTTTTGATTAATGCTTCAATACATGGAGAAAGTAAACTCCTACACATCAAGAGAGAACACACCAACCTGACGACACAGAAATATCATATCATATCATAGGTCATGTCATAGATTATAATTTATTACTACATTAAAAGCCTTTTTTCCTCTCTTCTACCCTTTTCTACCTTCCAGTTGATTAGAATCATTAAGCGGTACCCTGATCTCCTCTTCTGGCCCAGTTTTGGCCCGGGTAGGCCTGATTCGGCCTGTTTTTCGGCTCGGTTTGGCTCACATGGTGCAGGATTTGTCCAGCGGCGAGGGCAGAGGGGGGGTGCTGCTCTTGGGTGGCACCACGGGTTTGGGCCTCAGGGCCGGGGGTCGCAGCGGGGCCCCGATGCGAGCAGCTGCCACAGGCTTGAAGGAGCCCAGGGCGTCGGGGGACGGGTTGGCCGGTCTGGGGGGTCCAGGTGGGGGTCCTGGAAGGGGACTGATCGGACTCAGAGGACTGAGGGGGCTCGGGGTTCCGGGCGTACAGGGAGTTCCGGGAGTCCCAGGTGTTCCGGGGGTCCCGGGTGTCCCCGGAGTGCTGGGCGTGCTGTGGGGGCTGGGGGACTCGGAGGAGCAGGCCGTGGCAGGTCCGTTCTTCACCTGCTCCAGGGTGTCCAGGACCACATCCGGGGCCGGCCGGCAGCCCTGACGCTCCAGCTGCCTGAGCTCCCCCAGAGCCACCGTCACCGTCTCTTCGATGTCCTGGAGACAGGACGTCCAACCAAAAACAGTCAAAAATCTTTGCTTTCATTTAAATAATGTGATAAATATAAAATTCAGGGGTTAGACAATGAAACTGAAACACCTGGTTTTAGACCACAACATCTCTTTCAGACAGCTTCCTCTTGTGTCCACAGTTAATCCTGTTGGATGTGGTTGGTCCTTGGTGGTATGCTGACATTACCTTGGATACTGTGGCTCTTGATACACCACAAAGACTTGCTGTATTTGTCACAGATGCACCAGCAAGACGTGCACCAATTTGTCCTCTTTTGAACTCTACTATGTCACCCATAATGTTGTGTGCATTGCAATATTTTGAGCCAAACTGTGCTCCTACCCTGCTAATTGAACCTTCACACTCTGCTCTTACTGGTGCAATGTGTGTAATGAAGATTGGCAACCAGACTGGTCTAATTTAGCCACAAAATCTCCCACACTAAAATGACAGGTGTTTCAGTTTCATTGTCCAACCCCTGTATATTACAAAAACCATCAAGTTAAACGTGTCGTACCTGAGTCAGGGAGTCCACGTCCACCGTTCTGGACCGAAGGGCGTCGCCGAATACATGCTGCCCGCTGCTCGAGCGCCGAATGGGGGTGTCCTCCGGCCTCCGAAGGGAGTCATGACGGCTCACCGTCATGGTGACGGCAGCGGAGCGGCGGCGGCGCTCCGGGCTGTCCAGGGGTGGGGTCATGCCCTGACTCCGCCCCAGCAGCAGATCTCTGGGACTGAAGTGGCCCGTCACCGGCGGAGAGCTTCGCTCCATCATCCCCCCGTTGCCGTGGTTGTCGTTGGAGCGGCAGAGAGGGCGGCGGAAGAGGCCGTCGGTCCGCTTCCTTCTGTGGCTGTGAAACAGGAAGTACGACTAGAGTCAACCCAAACTTGACCTGACTCCTTGATCAATCAATCAATGGACTCCAGCTGATAAACGAACACATTCTCACTCCCAACTCGTCACATATTGACGCTTTTCCAAGATCCCCTTTGTGTCTTATTTTGACGCGTCGGTAACTCCTTCGCGTCAGTTATTGACTACCAGGCATTTCTGGGTTCCCTCAGCATCTGGTTTTGATGCGTCACGATGCAAAATATAGGGCTCTTTGAGTTTGGGTCTGTGGTTAACTTTAGAGATTAGGGTTCATGGTTAATTTTAGGTACTAGGGTCAGGGATAGGATGTCTAGGGTGAATATTAGGTAATTTTAGGGTTTGGGACACGTAGTTGACGTGAATTTCCTACATTTTCTAAAAATAGTTAATTTTAGGGATCAGGGTTGGTGGTTAAATGTAGGTACTAGGGTCAGGGACAGGACGTCTAGAGCGAATAAAGATAATTTTAGGGTTTAGGACAGTTTTTGGGCATTTTCTTCACTTTCTGAAAATATGACAACGGATTCCGCCCCATCTCATCAATAACTGAAACTAAGGCGGAACCTCATGCGTCAAAACCAGACGCAGAGGGAACCTTGGAAAAGCGTAAATATGTGATGAATTGAGAGTGAGAATGGGCAGATTAAACGGCTAATAAAGGGGAACCTTTGAGGACTGGGCTTTGCCTGACCCAGGTTGGCAACCTTGGTCAAAGCCACTCATAGAAAAAACAATACTGTCCTGCCTCTTTAGAGTGTCCTGGGTCTTCTTCCAGTTGGACATGTCCACAACACCTCCCTAAGGAGGCGTCCAGAGTCCATCCTCACTAGATGACCCACCTCAGCTGGTTCCTCTGGATGAGGAGCAGAAGCTCTACTCTGAGTCCTTCCTGGAGGACTGAAGTCCTCAGCATGTCTCTAAAAGAGTCCATCTACCCTGCAGAGACATCTCATTTAGACCTCCTGCATCTGATAGTTCTTTGATCACTACCCAAACGTCAGTACCGTAAATCAGCTCCTCTTCACCACAGTGGACCGGTACAGACCAATCTGTTTACCTCCTGCTCCCTTCTTCTGTCACTTTTTACAAAAACCCAAAGATTGTTAAACTCAACCAACCCAGAAACGACAGTCCATCATTTTCCGACTTGTACGTCGACAGCTATTATGTCTTTAAAATGATAGTTTTCCTTCTTATTTCTGCCTGATCTCTGGTTTCTTGTTCAGCGAGGACTGACTGAGCAGAAGTAAGAAGGTGACAGGAGTCTGCGACAGGAAAACGGGTCACATGAGGACTAGCTGTGAATGCAGCGTGATGAGATTCTCAGGTATTTTTAGAGGTGAGAGAAGAAGTTCCTTTAAAAAAACAGAACCTGAGCAGCTGACAGACCTGTTGAAGTTCTCCGGAGGCCGGATGTCGGTCGGGGAGCTCAGTTCGCTTCTGGACCGCTTGTCTTCGGTGCTGCTGCTCCCGCCGTCACTGTCGGCCTTCTGACTGAGCGTGTCCGACATGGCGTCGGCCCTGGAGACACGGAGCGGAGACTCTGTCAGGACAAATCGCTGCTGAACCAACACCAATCATCAATTAACGGATCAATAAGTGCTGCGGCCGGAGACTCGCCAAGTCTAATGAGTCACTTAATCAAGCGGGTGATCCAGTTTGAATCAGATCCATCTGAGGAGCTTAGTTCAGATGGACTGATTAATGTCTGTTTCACGTCAAATATGACATGTTTATAATGATGAATCAGAAGAAACAGGAATCAGATTAAACGTAGAAATGTTTAAGTTTAAAACAAAAACATGTTAGTCTTTAAAATATATATATTCAAACTAATTAACAGCATTTTAAATTTAACCATTTAATATTTCTGAAGTCTACTTAACTTGAAACATGATAAATTACTCATATGGTTTTTTAAAAAATGACAACAAAGCCTGCTAAAGTTTTATAATTAAGTGAAATAAACATTTAAACTCAAATTTTCAATGTTGCAAACTAAACTTTAAAATACATTTTAAATTATTTGATTATTTTTTATTTGATAAATTAAATGTTTAACAAAATTTTATAAAATCAAATATCTGAACAAATATTGCCTTTTTGTATAGATTTAAAGAAAAATATATATTTGATGTAAATTTATGATTTAATATACATTTTTTTCATGTTCAGGTTTTATTTTATTAGTTTCATTGCAACTTTTATATAAATATTTGCATTTTATAATTGACCAGTTTATTGTTAAAGCTTAAACTAAAATTACATTTAAAAAGTTATTTTTTTAACTCGTATTTTATTGTTAAAATATCGGTTAAAAATTTAAGCATTTTTTGAATTACACACTATATTTTTTTAAAATGTGAGGCTAAAAGCAATGTAAAAGCGTTCTCTCTGTGCTGTAAAAACATTTTATTAATCATAAAATAGTAAAAGTTTTCAGATGATGTGTACAAACCATTTGGGACTGTGAACTCGCCTGTCCTTCACCACGATGTACTGATGAGGCACCAGGCCGTGGCTCCCGTTGAGCCGGCCCTCCCACCAGTCATGTGACGCGCGCTGGAACAGCTGCAGTGATGCGCCCTTCTTAAAGGACAGCTCGCGGCCCGACCGGCCCACGTAGTCGAACCGGGCCACCGCCTCCACGCCCTCGCCATCTGAAACAGAGGAGACGTCTTTTCTCTTTGACCAATCAGAGCTCTGTATTTTACTATCACATTGGGTGGAGATGTGATGAGATGAGCAGGGAAGGGCGGGTGGGTGCGGAGAAGCGAGATGAGGAGGGGGGAGAATGTGGCGTCTCCATGGCTGCTGTTGCCGCGGCAACCCCTCTCCACCAGTGAGACGGGAGCGCGGCGTTGAGCGCGGGGCGATTGTGTGAAGGTCACGGGTCAGGCGTACCCTCGTCGCTGGTCTGAGTCTCTGTGCCGGCGTCGGGCTCGGCCTCCTCCAGGGCTCCCGGCTCGCTGAACGGACTCTCGCTGCAGGAGGAAGAAGAGGGGGAGGGAGGAAGAGGAGGAAGAGGATCAGGCATCGAAGCAGACTGACAAACCGTCCATTCAATGCGGGAACAAAGGGAGGAGGACGCAGCAGGAGACATTTACAGCTCCAACAAAACATCAAAAATGCCTCTGGATGAAGAGGAGCGGAGTCGTTTCAGAAACATTCTGGATTAGAATCTAACAGACCAACAGCCTGGCCTCCAAAGTGTGACCCTGCAGCATATTTTAGGACTTAAACTGCTAAAACAAACACATTTGAAGCTACAGTAAACTACAGTAAATTATTCCAAACAGAGAGTGAAAGATAGATTCTTGAGCCTTACCAGTACTGGTCGCCCGTCATGCACTTCTCGTAAACCGGACCAGGGAGCTCCTTGGTGTCTGGGAAGATGTTGTCGTGGTTCAGGATGACGGTCTTTATCACCTCGTTGACGTGAGCCTGACAGGCCACCTGGTCCAGAGTGTCGGGCGTTGGCAGGAGGGTGGGGCCGAACACGATGGCCAGGTTCCCGGCGTCCATCATGTTCTCATCGCTGTACTGCGACAAACTGACAAAGAGTGGGGTTCAGTCATGATCCACACCTCAGGTTTGTAATGTAGGCGGACCAGTAGAGCTTTGTCTTTGAGCTCCTTTTCACCACAACAGACCGGAGCAACGCCCTCAAGCCCATCGCTCAGGAACAAACACTACCAATTACTTGAATCTTTCCCACTAGAGTCGAACACTGACCCCACTATGAGTCGCAAACTAACAATATTTACTGAGAGTTTTATTAAAATCCATCTAGCGATTCATTGGATATTTTACTAACAAACATGGTTTGTTAGTGCAAAGATGCACGCAAAGATTTTGCACATTGGGAACGACCCTCAACTACCATCAAACCAAAATGTGGTTAGGGTTATCTTCAGTGTTTAATGACGAATAAAAACATCAACCTCAGTTCAGTCGCTCTCTGTTGCTGCAGCTTTTATTTGAGCTGAAATACTGATGAAATGAAAAGTGTTCTCCTCGACGGTAGAGTTTAATAACACCACAGCTGAAATCGTCTCATATCTCTGCAAACAGGCGCGGCGATTAATGCGGCGGTACATCACACCTGCGCATCACACTTCCTGCCTCTCCGTCTCTGTGACTTCAGTCTATATTTATTTCAGAGGTTTGCAGAAACAAAATGAGCTCGGGTTTTATTACCTCTCACCAGCGTGCACTTCTCCACCTCTCTCACGACAAGAGGCTCGCCTCCTCTCTCGCACCTACCATCAAGTTTAAAACGACGTGGCGTTTCCGGGAAAATCGGAAAGGAAAACAGCTGTTAGTGTGAGATGAGAGGGATACTCACTGGTTGAGGAAGGCGAACAGGTAGCGCGTCACCACCAGGGTCGCCCTCGGGACGCCCAGCAGGATCTTACGGATGCACTGCGCTCTCTCGTACATGTTTTCAATCCCTGAAAGAAACATGCACGAGACGGTCATTATGAGGCGTCAAGCATCCTGAAAATGTCAGCTGGCTTCTTTTCTCAGAGTTCCAAACAAACAAATCTGTGAGTTTCAAACCAGAACTGCACTCACGGACGCAGGAGATGAGGTCGTTGAACCTGTCCTTTGGGAACAGAGGGTTCTCCAAACCCCTGAAGTACAGCTTCAGCACTCCAGCCACAGAGTTGATGTCGTGGTTGTTTTCCTCGTCGATCAGCGGGTCGTTACCTGGACACCACACAGGAGAGGCGTCCTCACTCAACACCTGCAACTCTAAGCTTTTCACTTTTTTTGGTTCACCTCTCACCTCTCTCAAAGGAGTTCTTGATGTCGTTGACCTCGACTTGTGACCCTGACACCCGGAATATCCCCTGATGCTGCAGACCTATGAGGAATCGTCACGTTGGGTTAAGTTTCAGACATTTTCAACGCTGCAAGAAACCATTTAAGTTTCACCACTCCCCTCACAACTTCATAAATAAAACATCAAACAGAAATACATCAGGAGTTTTGTGCTCTTGCTTTTAATAATGATACATTGCAATTTAGACAATTAAAACTTTTGAATTGTCACAGATAATTGGATTTTTTTACATGACTGAACTTGTGGTTTTATATCTCTGATCAGTTTGTTCTATTTTTGGATATTTTACAAAAAAAATGTTTATCTTAGTTTTTTATTTCTACCATCGTTTCCTTATTCTTATACAGTTTATACACCAAAATGTAAACATTTTAGGTGTTTCTCAGGTAGTGCAGGACAGGGAATATACACCTAAACTCCTATAAACTTCAAATTTTCTTTTCAAAACTGGAAGTGAAGGGTCTTTTTAACTTGTCAGCTTGGATTACTATAAAAGGAAGCCCCAAATTGGGTTTCATGATAAATTACATTTTGAACAGTAACTGCAGATTCTCTTCTGTTCCCATTCATATTTCTACCGAGCAGTTTCTTGTTTTTGAGTGTTTGGAGGTGAAACTTACCGTGGAGGTTGATGTAGCGGATGCAGCTCTCCACGAGCAGAGGTATGGCTTTAGTTGAATCCTATAGATAAAATCAGAGCGCCAACCTCAAATTAATTTAGTCAATTTATGAGTCTTAATTAAAGTTTTACTGGAAAGTGAATAGGATGTGCAACAAATCTGCGTACCTCAACGACGAGGCTTTGAGAAAGACGATTATGGTAATCACTTAAATATAGCAAACTAATTGGATCAGATCACTTTTTAATTTAAATTATCTTGAAGACAAGTTGTCCTCGTCCATTGACCGTATTTGTATCAACTTTATTTTATAACAATCACCACAAACGAAGCAATAACCCCCCAGGAGTCTGACTCAGGTGAAACTCTACCTGGTGCTTGCTGTGGGAGTTCTTCCGCCCACGACTGTGAGGAGCAAAGAAGAAACAAAGAGAAAGAGGAATGTCTCGGTTTCACAGAGTTCAAACTAAAGTGGTGTGGAGAGAAATAAGACTTATTATTATCCTAAAGAGGAAATGACTCAATGTCTCACCTGGTAGTCAGAAGTTCAGCTTTATATCCTGTCAGGAGAAAAAAAACAGGGAAAGGACAGAAATGCAGATTAATATCTGTATTGTAATAAAAAAACCATGAAACATGGGTTTCAGTCCTTCTCACCTTCAGCTAAGGCTTTCTTTAAAATGTCATGTTTGGCTTGGAGTTTGGAAATGAGATTACTTCCCTCCAGGTACTCACGGAACTTCTGAGGATTGAAAATCGGACCAGAAAGAAAAGGCTGTGATTTACTGAAACCATAGACATTTACAGAGTTACCCCTGCCCCTTTAGATAAAACCCAAAGAGCGGAGATGGAGTGATTGTAACCCTGAGGCGTTCCCAGGTCAGAGAGGATACATAATCCATTCAGCGAGTCCTGGGTCTTCCCCGAGGCCTCCTGTCAGTGGGACGTGCCCAAACACCCCTAAAGGGTTCAGGAGACATCCTGATCAGATGAACCACCTCAACTGACTCCTTTCAATGCGGAGCAGCAGCGGCTCTACTCTAAGCTCCCCCCGGATGAAGGAGCTCTTCATCCTATCTCTAAGTCTGAGCAATGCTATTCTAACAAAGAAAGCTCATTTTCGGCAACTTGTATCCAGGATCTTTCGGTCATGCTTCACGACCACAGGTGAGGGTTGGAACGAAGACAGACCAGTAAATCCAGAGCTTTGCCTTTCGACTCAGCGCTTTCTTCAAAATGACCGATCGAAGCAACGAGGCCCCAATCCGTCAATCCATCTCCCGCTCCATCCTTCCATCACTCATGAACAAGACACCCTGATATTTAAACTCCCCCACTTTAGGAAGAGCAGGTCAGTACACCCTTTTCTGGTCGAGAACCATGGCCTCAGATTTAGAGGAACTGACTCTCATCTCAGCCGATAACTGTACCAGAACACACTGAAGGTCTTGGCCTGAAGACGCCAACAGAACCACATAGACGAAGACGGAAGTACCACATCGAAACATGTCAGGTATGTCTCAAGAGACATAAAATGATCAAAGTGTCTAATATAACAAACTTTAAGACAATTACATATAGACACAATGAATTTCATTGGAACAGAACCACATCATCCGCATAAAATGAGACCCTGTGGTTCCCAAACCAGACCCCCTCCTTTTCACGACTGCACCACGAGATCTTGTCCATAAACACTACAAACAGGACTGAATACAAGGGACAACCCTGGATGAGTCCAATGACCCCCTTAGCAACTCTGCAAGGGTAGTTTTTTTATATTTTCTTTGATGTCTTGGATGGCTCTTGTTTTATAATTTCTTCCTGAGTAACAACCATTCTGACACATTGTTCAGTAATGTACCATCTAACAGTCACGTTTAATAAAATTGATGCTAAACAGCAGCAGACAACAGAGTGGACCAATCAGAGACGGTCTTTATGTCCTACAGGTTTAACAGATTTGTCGTATCCTCACGGTGAAGTAGAAGAGCTCAGTCTCCTGCTGGTTGGCTCGTCTCTTGGCCAGGCTCGGCTTGTTCAAGTAGCCGTCCGACACGCTGGACTTGACCGACTCGGAGGACGGGCTGTGGGTGAAGCTCTGGGACACGTCGCAGTCATCCAGCACCGTTGTGTCCTGCAGGGTGGTCAGCGTCGCCCCCCAGGTCTTCTTCACCTGACGGGTTAGAAACCAACAAGAAAACTTTTACTCCTGGCTGATTAGTTTCTGAGTCACCCAGAACTGTGGGAAAGTCTTAATCTAGTCCTCAATCCCTTAAAATAAGCAGCTCAGTCAAGAATTTTCGGCTATGAATTGCTAAAAAAACAGCTTTTTCAGCAGATTTTAAGTCATTCTGCATTCTTTATTATAAACTGTAATTGTTTAATTGACAAATTTAATTACCTAAACTGTTTAAGGTGGGGGTGTGTACAGTTGTGCCCAACTGTTTGTTCCTCCTTATGTAAAGTGTGTTTTTACAGCAGGGATAATGAAGTAAAAGTGTTTTTATTTGCTTATGATGATTGGGTTTTGGTTGCATGTGTGTTGGAAGCTGCTGAGACGTGCAGATGCTGCTCATTAATCCCGACTCCTTCAGCATTTTTATGCCCTTCAGGCTGAGTTAACAGCTGCCCTCTGTTCGAGACAACAGACTGCGGCACCGAGCTGCTCTCTCACACCGCTCTGCTTTATTTTTAGAGGCTACATCTGCTACGTTATCACCCCTTTTAACGCTGCAGAAATCACCTTAACCCTGTAAAAACGTATAAACTGTCAGGACTCGTGTTTTCATGTGCCCAGCGAGGGTTTGTGTCCTCTTTGATGTGTTAGAAAAACATCCAGCAGTGATGATGGTATGAAAATGAGTCTCCAGAGGATGAACCCAAATCAGTTTCCACCTACATCATTTATATTTCAGCTGGTCAAACAGCTGTTAGAAACCATCAACTTCCTTTATGTGAGAAAGAAGTCATAAAATGTGGGAAAGAATTCAACTGAAAAATGAACAAGCGGAACAAAAGTCATGTTATATGTTACTAACTTACTGTAAAACTAACAGTACATGTAAATAAATACACGATGGGACAAAGCAGTTTGTACTTAATGTTCAAGACAGTTGATCAAGCAGCTTGTAGTGTGTTTGGTAGCAATATATAAAAATACTAATACAACTTAAATGTGTATGGTGAAGTCAAGGTGCATACCTGGGATTTATAGGGTACTGTACTGTGTGCATATGTGGTATGTATTGGGTACAATACTAGATTTGTACCTGGTATGTATAGTGTAATATACTAGATTTGTATATGATATATATAGGGAAATGTACTGGGTGTGTACCTGGTATGTATAGGGTAATATGCTGGGTGTGTACCTGGTATGTATAGGGTCGAGTACTGGGTGTGTACCTGGTATGTATTGGGTACTATAATAAATTTGTATATGGTATGTATAGGGTCAAGTACTGTGTGTGTACCTGGTATGTATTGAATACTATAATAGATTAGTACCTGGTATGTAAAGGGTAATGTACTGAAGGAAATTTTGTAACTGATTAATTGAATATTAGATGCAGTCTTGTATTTTATACATTCTGATCATTTGAGCCTT
>JAUBOC010000063.1:15504639-15514792 GCA_032275365.1 Anablepsoides cearensis
CCTTCCTTCCTTCCTTCCTTCCTTCCTTCCTTCCTTCCTTCCTTCCTTCCTTCCTTCCTTCCTTCCTTCCTTCCATCACTCACTTATCCATCCATCATCCATCCATATATATTATTATATTTCAGAAAACTCATCCTTCCCAATTCCACATTGCTTGGATCACAAGTATGTTATTACATAGTTCATTTATTATTATTATTATTATTATTATTATTATTAATAATAATAATAATAATAATAATAATAATAATAATATTAAAAAAATATTTTTTATTATTATTAGTAGTATGCGTACAATAAAGGCTAATCATGTTCTGATTATCTTAAGGCTTTAAATTATCTGATATTTGTTTAACTTTATTTTCTGTAGTAGTTTAAAAATGTGAATTTCCCTTGATATATTAAGAGCTTCTGTGTTTCTTCAAAACATTTATTTTTACTTTTAGCTACCATTCTGCTACTTTTAAGTTTAAAAGCCCTGTCATACTATGACGTTTTAGACAAATTATGCCAACTTATGAAAAGTTTAAAGACATCTACGTTGAAGATGGAATTGAAAGAATCAACTAGAAGCTTCTTTAAGGCATGTACACACTAATTCTAACAAATTGATCAAATATACAATTTTTATTAGCAATTTAGACGTAAAAGATATTTCATAAGTTGGCAAAAATTGTCTAGTGTAACAGGACCTTTAGCTACTGTTCTGCTAGTTTACATTTTAGCTAAACTTTTGACTTCATCATCAAACTTTATTTATAAAGCGCTATAACATCAGCCATAACTGAAACAAAGTGCTGAACACATGAAATAAAAACTCAATTATTCATGTATAATACGATCTCGAGTATAATATGATCATCATTTTTTGAGCTTAGAAAGCATAAAAACAATCTAATCACTAATAACACATGTATAGTACTACCGACCACTTTATGTATATTTTTTAGTGATAAATTTCTAGTATTATACATGAATATATACAGTAGGTAGCCTTTTGTTCGTTTAGCTTTTAGCTGGCCTTTTGTTACTTTTATTCTTTAATAAAACCTTTTCTACTTTTAATGGGTTGCTGCTTTTAGCTTCTAGATAGCACATTCCTAGTTTTAGCTTGTTACTATTTGCTTGTAGTTTTACTACTTTTAGTGTTTTTTTGTTTTTGTTTACAGCTTCAGCTGATTTTAGAAGAAAAAAACAGCTCTTTCTTTAGGTTTTGCTAGATTTTCGTTGCCCCGTGCCTTTTATGTGCAGAGTTTGACAGCCATCCAGAGTTATCTGAATAACCGACCCGCAGCTGCAGGACACCAAACACAAACATACTTGTATTGCTGATGATCCTTTGTGCTGCGTGTTTTGGCCATGAACCGCTCCGCCAGCTTCTCCAGGTTTCTGGAGTACTCCGTCTCGATCTCGGCCTTCTTCCTGAAGAAGTCCTGCAGGTCCTGGAGCAGTTGGACCCGCATCTCTGTCTGCTGCTCCAGACAGCGCTGCTGCTCCACCAACTGGGTCCGCACATCTGCAACACAAACCCAGAAGAATCATCTTTTATCTGAAGATTAAACCAACGACTGATTTAATGTCAGCAGCTGTGACAGGCGGGCGATCATGTAATTCTGCTTCTGCTCCCAGAAAATTATCATTTGATGTCGTTTACTGTTCATCTGATTAACTTCTGGTGTCTGATCCAAGATGGCTGCCACAGCTAATCCACTTTAGCAAACAAAAATGGCTGCCAGTCAGCTAATGTTGCAGATACTGAGCTAAAATTTAGTGCGTTAGCAGCTGAGAGTCATCTCCAGCATTTACCCTGAGAGCTAAGAACATGTGAGATCTTTGTGCAGAACTTTGAGATGTTAGCAGGTCAGGATGTTAGATGTTTCACTATAATGACGTAATCGTGATTTTTAATGGTAATATTGATTTTAAATGACATCATTTTGTGTTTTTGCTTCATAATTTTTGATAAACCTGCAGATTTTCTTATAAAATGTTAATTTTTTTTGTAATTTGCTTCATTATTTTGTTTATCTCTACAGATGAAGGCTGTCTGTCGCTGATGGAGTCACCTTGGACTAGATCCTGCACACACACACACACACACACACACACACACACACACTTTGAGTCAGTCTTGGTAAAGCCTGGCTGCACGCTTCATTGCTCGCTGTGTTTCACAGCTCGATGTTTCTGCAGCAAACTGAGAGAGCGAGCACAAGACACACTGTAACACTCTCTCTCTCTCTTACACACACACACACACACACACACACACACACACACCATTCCACGGAGACCCCATCCACTCCACTACCTGTTCTCTTGGTAACCACACACTGTGTGTGAACCATGTGATGAGGAAGCTGAAGAGCTTGCATCTGCCGCATCTACACTCACACACACACGTGCACACTCACACACACACGTGCACACACCCCTCTGTGGGAAAACTGCAGAGTCTATAAAACACTATTGTTGGACGAGCTGGTGTGTGTGCGTACATCGATCCTGGCGTCGTTTTCCTTTTCTTTGCTCACTAAAATAAAATGGCTGCCATCTTGTGTCGTTCGAAGCTGCAACACTTTCCGATTAACGAAGCAGCCGAAGCTGCTGGTCGGAGCTGGAGAAGTGCTCGCCTTCCGATGGGCTCGCAGGTCGAGCGCGGCGGTTCTGTTTGGAGCGGTCAGCAGTTTAATCACCGCTCTGAAGTGGCCTCCAGGGAGGCTGTTCAAACTGTAATCACAGGCGGCAGAGAGGGAATTAAACCATCTCCATCTGAAAACAACTGTTTCCATCAAAACATCAGCTAAACAAACAAACAAAAACACAGCTGGCTGCATTTTAAACTCAATTAAGTCAAACTAGAAGATTTTTGTTCAAACTAGAGACTTATAAATGTTGAGTTAAAATTTACTGAAGCTGAAACTGATTTGAAGATAAAACACATTCACACTCTTAACTAAAAAACTAGCTGAAAGCTAAAAGAAGCAAAGCTAGTTTGAAACTATCAAAAGGCAGGCTTAAAGTTTTAAAAGGCTAGCTGTAGTCTAAAAGTAGCAATACATTGGGTAGTAGTTAATAGTAGCAAAAAGCTATCAGTAGCAAAAAAGTTCAAAAACTAAAAGTAGCAAAAGCCTGTCTGAAGGTTCAAAGTATAGCTAAAATATAAAAGTGACAAAAGGCTAGCTTAAACAACTAAAGAATAGCTAGATATTAAACACAGCAAATGAGTTGCTAAAGGCTAAAGAAACAGGCTAGCTTATGGTTATGGTTAAAATGTAAAACAGCTGAAGGCTAGCTACACAAAGATTAGCAAAATGTATGCTAAAAGTAGTAAAATGTTAGCTAGTGAATAGCTTAAGGCTAGCTAAAATTTGCAAATAGCAAAATGTTGGCTAAAAGCAGAAAAATGCTATCTTAAAGGTTTTTTAATGTGTTTTTGAAGGAACTGAAGAGAGTTTATTGTATTTTTTGATGAAAACCAGCAGAAATAGTTAAATTGGAAAAAAAAGAAAATCCGTTTGATTGAACTGCATGACTTCCTGTGCATATCTACAGAGGCACCAATAATCTCTAATAATCTCAAAAGGCCCGTTTAACATTTTATTAGCAACAATCAGACAAAATGTAACTCCAGTTATTCCCATAAGTGATGTGTTTGTCAAAGACTAAACTGAAAAGCGTTTTCCTTCTTTAATTCCCAGGTTTCCTCTGCACCGGGACCTCAGGCTGAACATCAAAGAGTCTGAATCTTCAACTCTCTGCCTGCAAAACGATTCAGTTCAGTTCAGTTTACACCTGAGGCCGAGCCGCTCCACAGGTAAAGATTCAGATCTGATCAAACATTCACCGGAGACGAATATTTATCTTTAGCTGCTCGTTAAAAACTGACTAAATTTATCCATTTGTTTCAGTTTTTACTAAGAATCTGCTCAGTTTTATTCCCACTGATCCACATTTCAGCTGAACCCGTGACCCTGAATGACCTTCACTAATGTTTACAGGAATGCATGTCGCCTGTGGCCTTCAGAGTTTAAAACTAAAATCCATTTGAAGAGAAATAAGCTAAAACGAGGACCTGATCTATTAGCTCTAACTGACTCTCAGCTACTAAAACATCAAATGTTACCACTAAACCTGCAGCGAAAAGCTAAAACGTAGCTAAATAATACAAATTACTAGATGAAAAATAAAATTACAACCGTGACTCAAAGCAAAAATTGTAGCCACAATTAAATGACAAAAAGTAGCTAAAATTTACATGTAGCAAAAGCATAGCTAAAAGCTAAATGCTTCAAGACTGAAGTAAAAAAGGGTAGAATTAACAGCAGTAAAAGTAAAATTAGCTTTTTCTTAGCTAAAATTAACAATTAGCAAAACCATAGCTAAAAGGTAAAATTAGCAAAACAGTAGCTCAAAGCAAAACTTTGAGCTACAATAAGTGATCAAAAATCAAAGCTAAAACCTAAATGTAGCAAAGACAGAGCTAAAAGCTAAATATGCCAAAACTGTCACAATAAAGGTAACAATAGCAAAACCATAGATAAACACAAAAATGTAGCTGACAGAACAAATATCAAATGGGTTGCTAGACGGTGAAATTCACAAAAATGTCACTAAAGCTAAAAACTGTAGCTAAATTATTAACAAAAATCGCAGCTAAAAACTAAATGAAGCTAAAAGCTAGATATAAAACAGAACAGTAGCTAAAATGATCAAAACAGTGGCTCTAAGCAAAACTTATAGATAAAAATTAAAGTGACCAAACTCACAGCTAAAGCCTAAGTGTAGCAAAACCATAGCTAAAAGCTAAATATACCAAAACCATTGCCGAAAATGTAAAATAAGCAAAGCTATAATTAAATCTAAAAATACAGCTGGACAGAAAGAATTGCCAAACATTAGCTACAAACTAAACTTTGCAAAATTGTAGCTAAAAATTAAATACAGCTAAACCTTAGCTAAACCGAAACAAACTGCAGGTAAAAGCAAAAGACAAAATTAAAGCCAGACCTTCTCTGATTGAGCTGAATGTTTGGGTTGATAAAAGCTAAAATGGTATAAATCTTGTGGAGGAGAAGAATGCTGACTCAGCTTTCACATTGTTCTTAAACATAAAACAGCAGAATGAATGAAAACCAATCAGCCACATGAAAAAGAGGAGTCTGAGGAAGAGGAGGAGGATTCTCGGCTCAGGAGCAGAGATTTTATCAATGAAACTCCTCGTCTTGGATCACAGACATCCATCCGCTGCGTTTTAACTTCTGATCTGTGGAATCTCTCCTCAGAGCGACGGGACCGGCCCGTTTGATCAGAGGAGCTGCCGACGAGTAAAAACACCGACACACAGAGGGGGAACCAGCGTGAAAACAGACGCCTTTAATGTGCAGACTGGCTTCAGCTGTGAGGGATGCCTTAAACCAACGTGTGTCTGTTAGCAAAATAACTCATGAACCGCTGGATGAGCTTTAATGAAACTTCCAGGGAATATTCATCGCATGAACGATGACAGATGATTAACTTCTGGAGTGAAGCTGAATCAAGATGGCCGCTGCAGCTAACCAAACTTAGTAAACACAAATAAGGTTCTAATTCAGACATTTTATTTGTGTTCATTCTTATGCAGCATCTCATAAAATGTGTCAACCCTCAGTCTATGTTGGGGATGACTCTCAGCTACTACCACACCAAGTTTTAGCTCTGTATTTGAAAGCATTTAATTCAGCTTTTAACTAACTTTTAGGCTTACTTGCCTAGCATTTTGTTCCTTTTATTCTAGGGAACCTTTAGTTACTTTTAGCTTGTTTTTTGTTACTTTTAGCTCCAAGCTAGCCATTTCCTATTTTTAGTGTTTCGCGGGTCTTAGCTGTCATTTAGCATTTTGTTCCTATTAGCTTTTAGCTAGATTTTTGCTACTTTTAGCTTCTAGCTAGCCATTTCCTATTTTTAGTGTTTCACAAGTTTTAGCTGTCAACTAGCCTTTTGTTCCTTTTAACCTCTAGCTAACCTTTAGTTTATTTTTAGCTAGCTTTTTGCTACTTTTAGCTTCTAACTAGCCTTTTTATTTTTAGTGTTTCACAGGTTTTAGCTGTCATTTAGCATTTTGTTCCTATTAGCTTTCAGCTAGCGTTTTGCTACTTTTAGTTTCTAGCTAGCATTTCCTATTTTTAGTGTTTTGCCGGCTTTAGCTGTCAACTAGCATTTTGTTCCTATTAGCTTCTAGCTAACCTTTAGTTACTTTTGGCTCACTTTTTGCTACTTTTAGCTAGATAGCCTTTTTCTTTTTTTAGTGATTTGCAGGTTTTAGCTAGCTGCTAGCATTTTTTTCTTTTAGCTTCTAGCTTCTTTAGTTACTTTTAGCTTCTAGCTTCTTTAGTTACTTTTAGCTAGTGTTTTGCTGTTTTTAGCTTCCAACTAGCCTCTCTCTACTTCTAACTTCTAGTTAGTCTTTTCTTTCTTTTAGCTTTTACTAATATTTTTCAATTTGAACTTATTTAGCTGCTTTTAGCTGTCCTCTTGGTACTTGGTGTGGATAAGGAGATATTTTGCTAACAGAAACAAGCATCAATAACCAGTAGACCGGATCGACCAGCCTGCTAAAAACCTGATGGAATCTCACCATTAAGGGACTCGGTCTCCTCAGAGGAGCACCTTCGCCTGTTTCCGTGTCAGTGGGACAGGAAGTTGGGTGCTGTGGCCGTTACCGTGGCAACCAGGTTCAAGGACACGAGGGCGAAGAGGCGCTAAAGGAACCTGATCTGTCCTACGGATTCAGGACTTCAGATCATTTTCCCCGAGTCAAAAAAAAAAATTAAATCTCTCTTTAGTTTCTGTCTCTGCTGCTGGATTATATTTTTATTTTTCCTTTCAGGAAGAATGTTTCACTCCACAATTCTTCAGACTTCTTGGAGGTGTGTGCACGTCTGTTAGCGAAATATCATCATGAGCATTAAAATTAACTGTTCACTGGATTTACCTCTGAGCCAAAGCAATTCAAGATGGCTGATCAAAATTAGCCGACGCACAAATGAATAAAACTTGGTGGATTTTGCAGATATTGAGCTAAAATTCGGCGTGGTAGTAGCTGAGAGTCATCCCCGACACAAACTCAGAGCATGTCGATTTTCAAAATGAAATAATCCGTGAGGCGTGAAACAAATCATGGCCTTTTTTTTTTTAAATAACAAATAGAATCAAAGTTTTTATCTGCTGCGAACAAAGAGACTAAAATTCTATTAAAAATCATTATGTTAGATTTAAAATGTTCCTATGCCAAATTTCAAACTTTCCTACACAGCAAAAACAGAAGTGTTAAAATGTCAGTGTTAAACTTTTGGGTGTTGATTTAACCTAGTGTTATTTTAACACTTTGAGTAAACTGACTTCCAGTGTTGGTGTTCATTCACAGTGTTGATTTCCTCAGTGTTGTCTCAGCACTGGACAGTGTTAAATAAGCTCTGCCCACTGTTAAGTCTTAATTACAAAAAATTAAGAGAAATTTGGCTTTATTCGTATGATTTTTACCCAGTTTGTCACTAAACGTGCATATTGTTTGCTAAATTATGTGCAGTCCAAGTGAAATTCAAATTCAAAAATTCTTTATTTATCCCAGAGGGAAATTAGGTAAACAGGAAGTGATGTCAAAGGGGAACTCTTTTAAAAAAAAGGCCACTTCCTGGTCTTTACAAATCTGACTCTTTTTTTATCTGATAATGACTCAAAATAATCTACAGAAACATCTGATTCTTGGCAGTCTGTCGTTAGCCGTTGTAACAACTCATTCAGACATTCCCCTTTGACATCACTTCCTGTTTCTGCTCATGCGAATATCTCAACAACTGTTCCTTTCAGTGTCGTGAATTTTTGTTGGTAATTTATCGTGAATGTTATCTTTCCAAATATGCACTCAAATATGTCACTTAAATTTATTGTCGCGGGCACTTAACACTATAATTTCCTCTGTTAATAATAATATACTAGTGTTACTTTTAATACTACATTTTAACACTGTTCAAATGTTAATGTGACATCAAATATTGTTGAATATTAAAAAAATGGGTGTTAAAATTTAACATCTTCACAAATGTTTTTTTAACACCAAAGTGTGAACACATATAGACACTATTGTTGGTGTTGAAATTAACACTGCGGGTGTTAACACTGGCATTTCTGCTGTGCATCAGGCCTGGACCTGGTTTAAAGAGGACAGACTGAAGAAATGAGGACTGGATCAGCGGTTCTGGCCCGTGTTCTGCAGGTGCTGCAGGTATTAATCAGATCTGCTGATGAGCAGGAAACACCTCATCTCTCCTCTTTATTCTCCTCTTCATTTGCATTTTCTCGTTAAAGCCGTCATCTGTCAGACGGAGGAGGTGTCGGGGAGCACGCTCCAGTCCAGGTCCAGGTCCAGTGAGAACCTCCACCCCCCCGTCTTACAAACACCCCCCATCCCCCCCCCCCCCCCTTTTTTTTTTTTTTACCTTTCCCATCAGGCTCACCTCCCCGTAAGGGAGCCATGACCACCTCCTGTGTATACATTACACACCACCTCCTGCTCCGACCAATCAGGAGCCGGAGCAGGGAGGCAGACTTGGGAAGCACATAGTTACAGCGGCGGATCCATACGTTTGGACCTGGACTGGGACCAGGAGGTTCTGTCCTGAGGGGGTCGTCCCCTGAGCGGGCCGGTCCACCTCGCCAGGTGGACTCACGGTGGAGAACAGATGATGTTAGATGATGATGATGATGATGGTGATGGATAAATGAAAGGTCGTTTAGCCTGTCCCCCGTTACCATGGCAGCAGGAGGTGTCTTCACCTGTCTCCAGATTAAGACAAAGATCAGCAGATCTGAATAAAACACACACATCTTCATCCTCCTCCTCCTCCTCCTCCCTGAGGCGCCATGCAGCACTCAGGATGAACCCACAAACCCTGACGTCTCAGTATGAGGTGTAAAACACACCCTGCATGCATGCACGCGCTCCGCCGGCGCGCAGGTGTGTGTGCTTCCTTCATGCAAAGGTGAGAAGATGAAAATCAGCTCACCTTTCACTTGGCTCTCGTACTCTTGCAGGATTTCTTTGTCCTTCTTGCTTTTGTTTAAGTTGGACATGTCTGCTGGGCGGCTGGACGCGGACTCAGTTCATGAAAGGTGGAGACAAATGAGTGAAAATGAAATAAAAATTAATTCCTTCCGCGCGCGCCGCCCGAGGCTCCCTCTGCACCCGCGCACATGCTCCTTCATCCATCCAGTGCCGCAGCCGCTCGGTGGCCCCGCGCGCCTCCACGCTGAGGAGCAGGAGGAGGAGGAACCACACACGCGCTCAGAGGAGTCCGTTTGATGTCGTCTTCACCCCGCCGTAACCTTTCACACACTGACACAAACACACACACACACACGGCGCGTGCACCTTACACTAGTCCTCCGCGCGTGCACTGCAGATAAAAATGCTAAATGAATGACACGCGACTGAGCAGCAGATGGGTGTGTCCGCGATGTGGGCGGGGCTACAACCCTAACTGACAGCTGAAGCGGCCAGTCACAGGACTTTCTGTAAAATAATTTAATTAGTACTTATTAATGTTACTAACATTTTTTTAGATAAAAAATTATATGGATTATTACTACTGAGTATTAGGGCAACACAACAAGATTTTTAAAATTATTATTACGAGATTAAAGTCCTATTTTTATGAATTTAAAGTTATAATTTTATGAGATTAATGTAATAATATTATGAGATTAAAGTTATAATATTACGAGAATAAAGTCATAATTTTATGAGAATAAAGTCATAATTTTACAACAATAAAGTCATAATATTACAAGAATAAAGTCATAATTTTACAAGAATAAAGTCGTAATATTACGAGATTAAAGTCGTAATTTTCTGAAAATAAAGTCATAATTTTACAAGAATAAAGTCATAATATTATGAGAATAAAGTCATAATTCTATGAGAATAATAAAGTCATAATTTTACGAGAATAAAGTCATAATTTTACGAGATTAAAGTCATACTTTTCTGAGATTAAAGTCGGAATATTACGAGATTAGTTAGTTAGAGAAGTTAGTTATTTATACAGTTGTGGTCAAAAGTTTACATACACTTGTAAAGAAACATAATGTTATGGCTGTCTTGAGTTTTCAATAA
>JAUBOC010000063.1:15527533-15538983 GCA_032275365.1 Anablepsoides cearensis
CGTAACAAAAAAAAAAAAAAAAAAAGCATGGTGTTTAGAGCAAAAACATCAAGAAAACCCCTTGGGGCTTAAGAGGTTAATTTTATCTCCAGATTATTTACAGTTTAGAGCTTCAAATTAATCCAGATTTATCACAATGACAACCTTTTCTGACCAATAAGGAGAGAGCTTTATGAAGTGGGAGGAGTTTATATTTACTGTTGTTTTTACCAACACGATTATTTTGAATAATTTAAATACCTATTTATTTAAATGTGACATTTTTAACAACTGATAAATTACTAAAATTCCATTTTTACCCAACATTTTTTAGAGTTTTGCTAAAATATATCAGTGTTTTTACAATAAATTATTACAGAAATCTGTATGAATTGAATGTCAGCGACTCTTCAGTCACAGATCTTTAGCACACATATAAAACAAACCCTCTGATTTCTGCCTTTGAGGCTTTAACTTTCTAACCATCACAGTTTGCTTCATAAATCTTTGTTTCCAGACTCTGAGAACGTCATCGTGTCTCTCTCCGCGCTGCTGGCCAGCCTCAACAGCTGCTGCAACCCCTGGATCTACATGATCTTCAGCGGCCACCTGCTGTCGGACTGCGTCGGCGTCTTGCCGTGTTGCCACCGGCTGAGGAGCAAGTTCCACCACCAGGACTCCGACAGCAGCATCCGCTGGACCACCCTGCTGTCCCGCCTTCAGGGTCCCAGGCTGTCAGAGCCCCTTAGAGACGTTAAAAAACCTCCGCAGGCCTCGACTGCGACGTGACGTCTGGGACCGGACCAGACCTGTCCACAGGAAGGTTCTGGTTCTGGTTGGAGCTGTGGGCGCCACAGTCCTGTGTTTCTGAAGCATGTAAAACAAAAATGGTTGATGCAGGTAAAAACAAAATAAAAGACATTTTAAATGAACTTGGTACAACTCCAATGCCAGAAAAACTTGGGAAGTCTGGAAAATATAAACAAAAAACAAACAAACAAAAAAAGGTCTGCATCAAAGGAAAACAATAAACAAATCAAATGTTTAAACTAAAAGACTTAAAGACCATTTTTAGGAGAAAATAGTTCATTTTGAATTTTTTGACAGGAATGTTTTTATTTTAAGGTCATGTTTACTTCTGAAGAATCTCCTTTTATTTTAACAACAGACTGTAAACTTCAGGACCTGAGGAGACCAGGTCTGAAGGTTTTAGAGGACCTGAGGAGACCAGGTCTGGAGGTTTTAGAGGACCCGGGGAGACCAGGTCTAGAGCTTTTAGCCAGGTCTGGACCAGGTCTGGAGGTTTTTTTTAGAAGACATGAGGAGACCAGTTCTGGAGCTTTTAGAGGACCGGAGGAGACCACACTCTAAAAAACAGATGTTGCATTTACTTAACCATGTTATGTTACCTGGTTCCGCTTAACTGAGTTGAGTTAATTCAAAGCAACATACTCATGTTCTTTGGTTAGAAAATGGATATATTGCTTTGATTTTACTCAACTCAGTTAAGTGGAACCAGGTAACATAACATGGTTAAGTAAATCCAACATTTCATTTCTTAGAGTGCAAGTCTGGAGCTTTTAGAGGACCTTAGGAGACCAGGTCTGGAGGTTTTTTTTAGGGGACCTGAGGAGACCAGTTCTGGAGGTTTTAGAGGACCTAAGGAGACCAGATTTTAGAGGGAAGCAGATGTTGTAAAACCTGCAGATACTTTCCTGCATTGATGGAGCTTTTCCAGATGTGTAAACTGCACATGACAGAAGCCTATGGCATCAGAGAGGCAGGCTTTCAACTGTGTTCTGATAAAGACTGGATTGTCCGTCTCCTTTTTAAATAGATTTTCTGACCCCAGAAACTTTCTCCACTTTTCAATGATGTTTGGTTCAGAGAAGACCACATCGATTCTGGATTGTGGCTTCTTCTTTGCTCTCTTTTTTTTTGTTGAACCTGTTTATTTATATCCAGTCCTCTAACTGACATATTTTATCATCTTTTGTTGAACCTGGAACAACTTTTTAAAAGATGTCTTGCTGTCATCAAATTTAAAATGACCTCATTTATTCTTTAGTTTCTTACTTTAAACTTTTGAAATGATAGATGAGAGACAGATAAATTCATGTTTTATTACAAATAAATAGGTTATTTATTTCTCTGCAAAAATAAGCCTGGGATGTTTCGCATCAAAAGAAGATTAATTTATTATTTTTACTTTTATAAATACTGGAAACTTTATACATTTAATTTATACATTTATTCATGTATTTTATTGGTCATTTATGTTTAAATCTGTAAATATTTCATGTGGTTAAAGTGATTTGTATTTTCACGGTACATGAAGGTGCTCGCAGTTTAATATGAAGATAAATGTGATGTTCTGTTTTGTATCAGGAACATTAACGAGGCTCTGCCGTGAAATACTTCTGTTAAATATTGAATTCTGTCTCATGTACTGAACATGTTGTAGATACGATAAAAAATGTTCCTTCCTTTTTTCATGTTTCACAGCAGGTTTATTTTTAGCAGAGGTCTGTGAAGTACTTGACTGAAAGAAATAAGTAAAATTATTTTAACAGAAAATTACTTTCACTGATAAGAAAAGTACTGAAGTAAAAGTCAAACTGCTCATGCAATAATCAAGAAAGTAAAAGTACTTTTACACACTTTAAAAATGATCTGTTGTGTTTACTTAAACAAACTGGTTCCACTGAACCCAGCTAAGTAAATTAATTTACATTTACTCAACTGGGTTTAGTGGATCCAGTTGACATGACTCAGTTCAATAAACTCAATAAATTCAACATTTCATCATGACGACTTTGGTCATAATTAAATTTATAACGTGTAACCAGGTGTTTAGTTTTAAAGTAAAAAGTATCATTTTTATGTTTAAATGTAATGAAATAAAAGTGAAAGTTTTGATTTAAAAACAAATACTAAAATTAAAATGAATTAAATCCTCAAAAAAAAATGACTTAAGCACTGCAGCCAAGTAAATGTACTTAGTTACTATTAGGGGTGTAAATCACCAGCTTTACCATGATATGATATTACATCGACATGTTTGGATGGCGATTCGATATTTCTCAATATCATAAAGTCTGTCACTATATGATTTTGATTCAATTCAATTCACATGTCTGCGATTGATATCATGCGATATCATATGTCCATCTAACACAATGACTGTGTTAGATGGACATATGATATAGATTTACATTGAGCATATGATGAGGATATATAACGTGACCCTGTAGTAGATGATGGATGGATGGATAATTGGATGGATGGATAGTTGGGTGGATGGATGGATGGATGGATGGATGGATAGTTGGATGGATAGATGAATGGATAGTTGGATTGATGGATGAATAGTTGGATGGATGGATGGATGGATGGATGGATAGGTTGTTGGATGGATAGTTGGATTGATGGATGGCTGGCTGGATGGATGGATGGATGGATGGATAGTTAGATAGATAGTTGGATGGATGGATGGATGGATAGTTGGATAGATAGTTGGATGGATGGATGGATAGTTTGTTGGATGGATGGATGGATGGTTAATGTAGTTTATTCTCTCTGGTTTTGTTTTTTGTAGTCATGTTTTCTTTTCTGGGTTCTCCTCTCCTTGTTCCTCTGCTCATCTCCAGACACACCTGTTCATTATCTGCTCATCATCATTTCATTCAAACACAACAAACCAGGTGTTCAGCTGCTTCACCTGCCTTATAAAAAGATCCCAGATATTTTATAACAATCATTCATTTTGTTTCAGTCCTGCTCCTACTTTACCACATTTATCACTTACACTCTGAACAACCCACTCATGAACAAAGTTCTGTGAAGAGGGAGTTCTGGGCTCCCTGAATGAACTGTGTCTGCAGTGACTCGGTTCTACATGTGCAGCAGGTTCTTCAATCAATTAACTTCATGTCCTGTGAGGCCTTTTCTCTCAGACTCTTTCAGTAATATCAGGTTTTTCCACTTCTTATCTGTATTATTTGGCACTTTTATGCACAAACACATCTGTACAAACTTAATCTGGTATAAATATTATGTTCTAGTATGATCAGAGCACCTAGTTCTTGACGCCTTTATGGCACAAATTGAGTTAAAATGCATCACAACTTGATTTAAAACAAAAATCAGTCACAAGGTGAAACCATCTGCACAGAATGTTTAACTTCTCCGTCTGGTCTGAGAGAACTTCATTCCAGAATCAATCAGTTTGTCATCAGGGGGCGGGGTTTATCTGATGGCCGAGGCCAGGAAGTGAAGTGTTTTAAAACGGGAAACGCAGCGGAGCGAGGCCGGTCAATCTGAAAGTGTTTTTAGGATGAAAGAGGTCGGGGCGAGGTCCCATCCTGACCTCTATCTGACTATAGATCATTTCAGCTTCATTTACATCCAGCCTGGCTGTCCGTCACCAGAGACCACCTCTTTCCTCAGAGATGTATTTTTTCTTTAAGCAGTTGAAAATTCCTCTTTGTGGCTCCTTCATACTTTAAGATACATTTTAAAGAGTAATTTTCTCTTTTGATGTGACTTCATACATTATTAGATGAAAATATATTTTAAAGGTGTTTTCCTTCACAAACTGTTGTTTCAACTTTAGTTTCAGAGTTCAGCTGTTTGCTCTTCATGATCTTTGGTTTAATTGAAGGTGATTTAAGAAACATTTACGTTGTTCTGAAAATTTTTGCTAATTTTAGCTTTTTTCTGCTATTTCATCTATAATTCTGCTTCTTTCTGCTATTTTCTACTTTTTGTTCTTCCTTTTGCCAATTTGAGCTCTTTCTGCTTCTGACAATTGCTTTATGCTATATTTAGCTACTTGCTTCAATTTTAGCAAATGTTCAGCTGTTATTTGCTAAAGTTAGCGTTTTTGAGCCGAATTCCCATTTTGGTGGCTATTTCAGCTTCTTTCTGCTTAGTTCAGCAAATTTGTGCTTTTACGCTTCCTTATGCTATTTAAAGAATTTTCAGCTACATTTTAGCTGTTTTACTGCACTCATGAGATGTTTTAGCTATTTTAGCTATTATTTTTTTTTGTTCTTTTATGATTTTTTTTTCTGCTAATTGGACATTTTTAATACTACTTTCACCATCTGGGTGATAATTTCAACTTGTGTCTGCTACCTTTAGCTTGTTTTTATGCTAATTTAAGCTTTTTCAGTTATCTTTCTGCTCTTTTTAGCTATTCTGCTAAGTTAAACTTTTTTCTGCTTCTTTCAGTTTTTTTAATATTAACTCGCTTTAACTGCTCTGCTATTTAACATTTTCAGCTCGATTTCAGCAGCTTTCAGCTGAAGTTTTCAGCAATAAGCATTTTCACAGGAAATGCAGTTTGTCTAGTTTAAAAATAAAAAGCTTCTCATATCAAACAAGCGAAGCAGTTTAGTGTCTGATGACATGTTTTACCTGCAGAAACTAACATTCTTTGAAGAAAAACACCTCGTTTCTTTCCTAATCTCTCACTTCCTGTTTCTGATGAATCCTTCAGGACGTGGAGCCTTCAGCACAGAATTAAACAGCATCGTTTTATTAACTGCTGCTGCGTTTTGTCATCCTCTGTCCTGAAGCGTGGCGAGGCCTCCTTAATATCTCATCAGTCCGCTAACCTTTCTGAAGCCGTTTGTCAGAGACCGATGGGACTTTAAGCCCTAAACTTGTGATTCTAATTCTGCTCGTCTGAAACTGGCTTTAATCTATCAGGAGCCCAGTGTTGTGAAGTTTAATTAAATCATGTTAATGCTGATTGAAACAGCATGTGATCCATCACAGAGCTGCCTTATCTTCATGTTTTTAAACTAGGTAAACTCTTTAATGTAAACGTTTAAATTGATCATTTTATAATACAGATTAAAGGTTGTCTGTCGTCAGCTCAGTCTCAGATAAATAAACATTATTTACTGAACTTTCTGTCAGTAGTCTGTAGAAGCTCTTCGTTTTTTTAATTTAGTAAGAGATTTAAACATAGTTTACAAATAATACCTAACTTTAACAAAAACAGTAAGACAACAGTGCTCTCTGGTGGTCAGACACAGAACTGTAGCATCATATCTTGTTGCCTTTAGATGTTTTTGTGTTAATTTGAGTTTGTTTGAAGATAATCTGTGGATATTCCTGAAGCAGGTTTCAATAAGAACAATGGTTTTGAAGGAATTGCAGTGATCTAAATGTATTTGTAGGAGGAAAATATTTGAAATGAAGGTAAATATTAATAAAACCAATAGTATCTCTTGAAAAGGAGGACCAAATCTCCACCAGAAAACTCAGAAATTTTGAGATTAATTTCAGAAATTTTCGAGAAAAACCAAAAAAAATTCCATATGTCAACTCAGTATTTTCTGACGTAAAATTCGATATTTACAAGAAAAAAAAAAGAATAAATAATAAAAACTCTGAAGTTTTCTTGAATGGATAAAGGGAGATTCCACCTATTTTTACTACCTCGAGCCTCTTTGATCTGCTCTAGTTTAAAAACTAATACAGACATAGATTATTTTAGTTTTCTTCCTTGTGAAACTTCTTTGTGAGGATATTTTTGGTTATTTGGTGTAGATTTGTGTCTCCTTTTATTTTCATCTGCAAAATGGCCCTAATATATTATTGTACTTGAATGGGCTGAAGGTTTTGATAAAAGATGTGTTGAAAAATAAAAAAAGGGAAACAATAAGTGGACTCTTTACAACTCGTTAAGAGGTTAAAATAAACTGAAGGCACAGCAGAGCAGATCAGGACGTCCTGTGGGGGTCTCTGTTCTGTATAAGAGTCTGAATATGTTCTGTTAGTTTTAGGGTCATTCCTCTGATTGGATAATCCGGCAGCAGCTTCTCCACACTCGATGACGTCACAAAGTATCTGCAGAAACAGGAAGTTGAGGTAAATATATTTGGTTTATTGTGTTCTTCTTAAACAAAGCCGCAGACTAACTCCACCTGAACTCCTCCCTGAAGCAGGTCTGCAGGTGCTGGGCCAGGTGCTCACTGTGCTGCAGACACGTCAGCAGGAGGCGACAGCGCTGGAACAGCAGGACCGCCTGCACCGGGCTCAGGAAGGACCCCCGCAGACCCGACAGAACCTGAACCACCTGCTGGGCCTGGTAGCCGATGAAGGACGGCTGCAGGGGGACAGATTCAGGTTAGAGGTTTGAGCTTTTAAAGATGTCCGAGCAGGTGAGGGAGTCTGAGGGTCACCAGGTGAGGGTGAGGCTGGAGGACTCGGAGGATCCAAGAGGCCGACACAAAGTTCTCCCCCGAGGACCACCTGCTGCCCTGAAACAAACACAACAAACCTGATCAAACGAAGTTTCTAACAGAGGCGGTTTGTAATAACAGAACCCACCTGGTGGCCTAGAAGCAGCAGCTGAAACAGAAGAGAGCAGGCGGAGTCCAGATACTCTGAGAGCTGCTGAAACCGAGACAGGAGATTATCACACATTCCATCAATATGTCCCAAAATCAGTCAGGGTTCCTGCAGATCCTTAAAAAGTCTGGAAAGGCCTTGAATTCATCAATCCAAAAATAAGGCCTTAATTAGCCTTAAAATGTCTTAAATCAGTATTCAAAAGTCTTAAAAATATTAACACATTGTAAGTAGGATGACTGTAATTCATATCATATATTAAAATAATAATAAATGAAATATTCACATTGAGACATTCCCTTTGACATCACTTCCTGTTATTTCACATGCAAATATCTCAACAACTGTCCATCTGAGCAACATGAAATTAGTTTTATAATATGTTAATATGTTTTCTTTTCAAAAATGCATTCATATTTTGTACAAACATTTTACATCACAGCACTTTCATCTACAGCACTGTGGGTCCTAAGACTCCAAATTTTGGGTCATTAGAGGATTTTCAGGAATGAAATTAAGTTTAAAACTGACTGCTAACAATGTTTTTTAGCTATATTTGACAAAATAGCAGTTAAATATGGATAAAAACAACTAGTTTATCAGCAATATTTGAATAATTCAACCACAAACACTTTGATTCATGAGTTTTTGACACAGTTTTAATTCTGTCATTTGTGTTTATTGTGAAATTGGTCTTAAATTTGATTTCACTTGACATTAAAAAGTCTTAAACTGTAGGGACCCTGTTCGTGGTGGGATGTAACAAAGTACAAGAACTTTGTAAATGTACTTACCGTAAGTACATTTTTCATGTATCTGTACTTTATTTAAGTAGATTTCATCATGGGTACTTTTGACTTTTACTCCACTACATTTTACATTAGGAATCTGTACTTTCTACTCCACTATATTTCTGTAATGCATTGAATTACAAATTACATTCATGTCACATCACATTACGTTTTTTTGTTTGTTTTTTTTTAGTTTGAAAGTAATCAGTGGCGAGAAGCAGGAGAGTACCATTAGACCCTCCTTTATAAAAAAGCGGAGCGATTCTGCATCACCTGCTGGAGCATCAGCAGCAACGTGCCCAAAATGGATTCCACCACGGATAAAATCTGCCACTCATGGCCTTATTTCAAACACTTACAGTTAACTGGTTCAAAAAACAACTTGTTGAGATTTGATAAAGAACGTTGGAGGCAAATTTACTGCAGCTGTTGTCACAATCTGTGATGATGCAGAATCACAAAGTGTGAACAGAGTCACAGAGGTTCAACACAAAACATGAAGTATCTGCAGCTTTGTTCACTAAAATAACACTATTGATGTATTAAAATATATATACAGTACACACACTTCATGATACTGTAGGGCATTAGGCAATGCATTAAGCAAACTTTTACTTTTTATACTTTAAGTATTTTTAAAAGCAAGTACTTACTTACTTTTACTCAAGTAAAATGTTAATGTGCTACTTTTACTAGAGTACGTTTTTGTCTGTTTATCTGTACTTTTACTTGAGTACAGTGTTTGAGTACTTTCTCCACCACTGCCCAAAATATTCAGTCAGCAGAGATCAGCTGACCTCGGGGTGGGGCTGAGGTCCTGAGCTGTTTGTTTGAGGATCACATATCAGAGCCAGCAGCATCCTGGAGAGCAGAGCGCCTCTGCAGGAAGAAAAACATGATTTACTGTATGAAATAACTGAGGTCTCTGTTTGTCAGACAGGAAGTTGTGATGTTTACTTCTGGGCAAACAGCAGGCTGGTGGTTGCTTCTTCCCCCTCCGTCTCTGTGAGCGTGACGGTGAGCGTCTGGACGATCAGAGAGCTCAGTCTGAGGATCAGCAGGAACACACAAACAGTCTGAAAGTCCTCACAGCCTCACTGAACCGTGTTAAACACCCCCGCACAGGTCTTACAGCAGCTGGTCTGTGCTGGAAGCTCCACCATGAAGACAGTCCTCCAGGGTCTGAACCAGGAAGAGACACACCTCGCTGGACTGGGAACACAAAACCACCAGGTTCACATCAGTCGCTGCGTCTTCGTCAGGTTGTTTTTAATGTAAACTCTAACATCTCACCCTCCAGAAGAGTCTGCGCAGCGTCACGGTTCTGAGGGCGGCCGTCCTCAGCTCCTGCAGCAGCAGGTACAGGTTCTCCACGCTGGTCCCGTCCTGCAGGAGCTCCGAGCTCAGCTGACTGAACAGGTGAGCCGTTTGCTCCAAGCTGCAGAAACACACAGTTTACCTGCTAACAGCAGCTAACAGCAGCTAACGGGTGTTAGCCATGTTAGCGTTCTGAGTCCAGAGGGTTTCTGTGAATATCTGAACATTTGGATTGTTGTAGTTCAGACCTTGTAAAGGTCAACATCTTACCTGCTGTAGATGGTGTTTTAAACAAGCTTAGTTTGAATAAAGGTTGATTTCTGAGAAGATTAACGAGGTTACAACTAATTGAGCAGAATCACAGCCTCCTTCAGTCAACTACTGTCTTAAAGATGTAATAATAATTCATGAAAACTCTGTTTTATAACTTATAGTTTGTTGTTAAAATCAGCAGGAAGAGATTTCTGCTACAACTTAATAAAAACTAAAGTTTGCTTTCATGGAGTTTTGTTACCTGATTGAGTCTGGTGAGGCGGCGCACCTCCTCCTGTAGAGTGGATCCAGCAGCAGAGTGGACCTCTGAACACACAACAACTTTATAATAACAGCAATCAGAACCAGAACCAGAACCAGAGTGTCTCCACCCACGATGAGGAAGCTGTTCCAGGAGCTGTGCAGCTGGAGGTAGAGTCTGGACGTCTGAGAAACCACATACAGATGCAGCTCCGCCTCCCTCTCCTCCTCTCCGTTTGCTGCGCCTCGCCTCAGCAGTCGGGTCAGAACCGAGCCGAACCTCCTCGTCACCTGGAACACATGGGCTGAGTTTCTGCTTCGTATCTGAACGTGAGCGGGTCTCCATCAAACGAGTCGTTGAAGTACCTGCGAGCTCTCGGGCCTGCCTTCTGATTGGTCGGTGGAGCTGGAGGAAGACGAGGGAGGGTGGGGGACCTTCAGGAGGCCCAGGGTCTCTGGGTTGGGACAGGAAGCGGAGCGGGTGGGCTTCAGAACCGGGTTGATCCCCTCGTTTATCCACCAACTGGAGCAAACAAAGACGTTTCACTGAAACCCTGGAATCTAAAATATTCTGTTCAATCCTTCAGAGTGAATCCATCTGATCTCCATCCTTCCTCCTTACAGATGAATAATTAAATTAACCAATAATTAAAGAAAAGAGAAAACCTTCGCTGACTGATGGTTCTAAGTTGAACGTGGTGTCGTTACAACGACTCGGCGGAGACGGTGGAAGAGTTTTAATGAGGTAAACTTGTCTGGTGTGTAAATAAGTTATGAGCTAACTGAGACGCTGCTGAGGATCAGAATACACTCAGGGAGCTGGAGTCCTGATTTAACCCTTATTTAAAACAACAAAAAACTAAAACTAATACATAAAGAAGCAGACGTTTGCATCTTAGAGCTCCTAAACCTGTAATCTTCACCCTCTTTTTGTGCTTTAGTTAGTTTGTCTTTGACTCCACCTCTCAAACAGCAAAATCAGACTTTTTTTGTTTTTTCAGGCTTGTTAAAAGTAAAAACCACCGGAGGTGGTTTCAGCTTCCTACATGGATCTTCTGACAAACCTGAGACCTGGTACTTAGAATCTGCAGACAGATCTGTTTACAACCATCTGAGACTCTATACAAGTACCTCAGAGTCACCTGATAAATCGTACAAAGTATATATCACTATTTGGCAGAGTTGTAAAGTAACTAAATACAAATACTTTGTTACTGTACTTAAGTAGAAGTTTTGGTATCTGTACTTTATTTTTCAGCCTTTTACTCCTTACACAATTATCTGTACTTATGAGTATACAGTATATAGGGGTGCAACAATACATGTACCTGTATCGAACAGTGCTTTAGGTTCAATACACACTATGTATGAATCAATACAGATTTTTAAAATTTATTTTATCAGATTGTCTTCTTAAGATGCTCTGTGTTGAAGGATCAGTGGATCTGTGTTCGACTACTCCACCTAGGCTGCATTTTTGAG
>JAUBOC010000063.1:15546925-15562290 GCA_032275365.1 Anablepsoides cearensis
TCGCTTTCTACAGCAGAGAGTCCAGACCCTCGTCCGAAGCAAAGTGAAGGACAAGGGTCTGGTTTTTACCAGGCTATGCAAATACCCTAGACCCCAACATTTTGAGAACCCCTGCCATACAGATACAAGTATTGTTGCACCACTAATAAATACATAGAAATGTAAATATTTTCTTCTTTATGTAACTTAAAGTTGACATTTGAGTCAGTTTTTACATTACTCTGCTTGTATTAAATTCAGTTTAAAATAAGGTTTCCATTAAAAATATATATTTAGTAAATAATCAAGAAGAGCAAAAAAAAAAAAAAAAAAACAGCAAATCTGCCTTTTTTGAAAATAATTGTTTATATACTTCATAATTTAAAATATTTATACATAAAATGGGTGTTTTATACTTTACCACTAGAGGTCAGCAGAGTTCAGACAATCCTTCACTCTTCAGTTAATTTATGTAAATTAATCTTTTTATATATATTAGTTTTTACTGATTCCAGTACCAAGTTTTATGAATTTATCTACATAAATATTTGTGTAATAAATGATTAATTTGTCTCAGATGTTTTAGGTGAATTAAAGTCTTTTGTCTTACTTTCCTCTCTGCTACATTCACAGACGGTGATGGAGGATCCAGCTTTGAAGAGAGGCTTTGTAAAAAGATGAACACACACACACACACACACACAACATGAAGGGGAAAAAAGCTGTTGTTTGAGGTTTCTGAATATAATTTGGTTAAAAGCAGATGTTAATACTTCTGATGATAACTTAAATATCTAAAATGACAAAATTGAAGTTATTTTGTTTATTTGTATTTAAAAAGACAAACACAATAAAAAAGGAAATCAGACCTTTAAATAATTTGATTATATTAAAACTATATTTGACTAACAGTGTTAAATCTCAAACTGTAAGCTTCAATTGGATGACCCGTGTTAAATAAAGCCGTGTGTTCCTCTGGTTCTGGTCAGCTGAGTCCCTCCATCCTCCTCCATCATCTCTGTCGCAGCTGCAAACAACAACAGTGGGCCGAGCCCAAACACTACGGCCTTTGTTCTGCAGAAGAAGAAGAGAAAAGGTCCAGTTTCCCCCTCAGAGACGAAGAAAATAACCTCATGACACACAAACACTGAATTCAGTCGGCGCTGACCTCTGTGACCCGTCAGGACTCATTACTGGGTTTAAAGTTCAGCTTCGGCTGGACCGGTCACAAATAAATACATTAAGTCACTTTGTTAATTAGTCTGAGACTAAAATACTACAGAGCAGTTCTGTTTGTTTTTATTAAAGGAGATAAACTAAAAATATATATCATTTTACCAACTGGGTAAGTCTGGATCAACAGCTAAAATAAAAATAAATAAGTAAATGATGTCTTTTTAAATGCAATCTGACGACTGAATGACTGTTTAAGAAGCTGAAAAGAAATTGTAGGGGTTCAAACAAGCAGAACAGCAGCTAAAGTGACCAAAACAGAAGATAAATGACCAAAATACTGGATAAAATTATCAGAAAATAAGCTAAAATGACAAGAACTGATGCTATTATATCGGAAAAGAGTCTAAAAATGACCAAAAAAGAAGCTAAAATTACCATAAAAGAGGCTAAATAGACTTGAAAAAAGCAGAAAAGACCACAACAGGAGCTAAAAATACAAAAAAAGAGGCTAAAATAACCAGAAAAAAATCAGAAAATTCAAACGAAGGGTAAAGCTAAAATTTGTAAAACAGTTGTTAAAAGAAGCTATAAGTCATGAGCAAAATGGATTTTAAAACTGAAATCAGCAAACTGTAGCTTATATTAGCAAAACTAGCTAAAAGCAATAAGGAGCAGAACAGTAGCTAAATGTTAGAGAAGCAGAACATTCAAAGTCAGAACAGAAACAGCTAAATCTGCTTTTCATCTTTAAAGTAATGACTGGATTTTCAAAATAAAATATGTTTCTTACTAATTTACTTCAGAAAAAAAAACTTTTTTTGTTCAGTTATTTTTAACAAAAAAAAATTAAGTTCCAGATTTAAGAAAATTTTAAAGGATATAAGTATATTCAATTTAAATATATACCTTTTAGCTGACATTATTTTGATTTATTTTTAATTAAAATGTTTATCACATTATTAGTTTTTCACAATAAAAGCCCATCATTTGGACATTTGTCTTCATCAAAACCATTTCTAAGAGAACAAAAAGGAAACAAAGAAATGTTTTTATTCTCCTGTACTTCTGTAGGAGTTTGATCATGTGGTTTTCTTTCTGCTGGAGCCATTGTTGTTCTCTGAGCAGAGTCCTGCCCGAAGTGAGCCGAGCCGAGCCGAACAGAGGGTGTCTGAAGCAGCAGCAGCGACACACACAGACTCTTTTCAAACATCTCAGTGCTTAAAGAAGCTTCAGCAGGATGACGGCGCTCAGCAGCTGGGAGTTATGTGTCAAATACGCTCTTTTTATCTTCAACTTTGTCTTCTGGGTGAGTAACCCTTCAGATGTCTTTAGTTTTTACCAGCTCCTGTAAATATATATGATTATGTTCCAGTAAAAACATCAGATTGTTTCAGTTTAAGAAGTAAATACATCTGCAGTTCCTGTTGAACAAGTACCTCTTTATTAAACATTTAAATGATGTGTTTTTAGTCTTTAAAGTCATTGAGTTTTCCAGACTTTATGATCATCTCTGAACCAGATCTTTGAACTCGTTTCTCTCCTCTGCACCGAGGAGGTGTTGATCAACACTTCTCCACATTCTCTGAATGTCTTTTCATTGTATCTGTTAGATGACTCTCAGCTACCACCACACCTAAAACCAGCTCTGTTTCACTCCCATCTGTCCAGTGGTTCAGGACATATTTTACTAACAGACAGGGTTGAATCCAGCAGTTAAGTAGAGATGTTGGACAATGTGTTCAGAGTGTGTGTCAGGGATGACTCTCGGCTACTACCACACTAAATCTTAACATATTTAGTCAAAATTATAGCACTGTGGCCATTTTAGCTAAAGTTATCAGAACAGGAGCTAAAACTATCCGAACAGTAGCTAAATGATGAAGGCTGCAGCTAAAATGAGCAGATCAGTAGCTAAAATGATCTGAACATCAGAGCTAAAATGACCAGAACAGTAGTTAAATGATGAAGGCTGCAGCTAGAATGAGCAGATCAGTAGCTAAAATGATCAGAATAGTAGCTCAAATGAGCAGATAAGTAGCTAAAATGACCGGAAAAGGAGCTAAAATGTGCAGATAAGAGGCTAAAATGACCAAAATAGGAGCTAAAATGAGCAGATAAGAGGCCAAAATGATCAGAACAGGAGCTAAAGGCTGCAGCTAGAATGAAAGGATCAGTACCTAGCTAAAATGACCAGAAAAGGAGCTAAAATGTGCAGATATGAGGCTAAAATGATCAGAATAGTAGCTCAAATGAGCAGATAAGTAGCTAAAATGACCGGAAAAGGAGCTAAAATGTGCAGATAAGAGGCTAAAATGACCAAAATAGGAGCTAAAATGAGCAGATAAGAGGCCAAAATGATCAGAACAGGAGCTAAAGGCTGCAGCTAGAATGAAAGGATCAGTACCTAGCTAAAATGACCGGAAAAGGAGCTAAAATGTGCAGATAAGAGGCTAACATGACCAGAACAGAAGCTAAAATGAGCAGAACAGTAGCTAAAATTAGCAGATAAGAGGCTAAAATGACCCGAACAGAAGCTAAAATGAGCAGATAAGTGGCTAAAATGACCAGAACAGTAGCTAAAATGATAAAGGCTGCAGCTAGAATGAGAAGATCAGTACCTAAAAATGTCTTGAAACAGAATCCTTCACAAGCCTAAAAGCGTTTATTTTGTTCTTGTTTGCTTTAAATTGAATTAATACAACAATCAAAATAATTGCATTATTATTTTGTTTTAAGTTAAACCAATTATTTTTTAAATCAATTAAAAACAAATTGAAATCTTTGACTTGATGGAGTTCAGATGTGATCCTGCAGGGGGCGCTGATGAGGAAATGTTAAACAGAACCAGGTAGTTCAGCTGTTTTTCCTCCCTCAGCTGAAACAAGCTGAAGTCTGAACGATGTTTCAGCTCCACCTTCTGAAGAAAGAAACATTTATTTCTCAGTTAAACATATTTATTCAAACCCTACTAAAAAATTGAAATTTTCAAGCCCAAAAATAACTTTTAAAAATTGTGTTTGTATTAAATGATGTTTAATTTGAAGGATTTTGTTTAGTTTTTTGTTGATTACAGATTAATGATGCTGTCAGAAGTATATCATTAAATAAGTTATTTAAATGTTTCTGTGAGGAGGAGAACAAAGCTGCTGTTGTTGGTTCCACTGGTTCCACTGGGACCTGCTCCAGTTACCTCAGACCTCAGTCCCAGACGGTCCATGAATCCTCCAGAGACCCTCAGATTATCTACGTCACGTGTTCAAGAACAGACATTTTAGCTCATTTTATTGTTTTATTTCTAAGATTATTATAAAATATCAGAAAAAATTAGATTAAAAAGCTGAGTTTAACTTTATTAATTAAATATTTCTTGGTTTGATCGTTCTATAAAACAATTTTTTTTCAGCCTCATCCTGCAGTTTGTTTCATTAATTAAAAATACATTTACTTATTTAGTAGAAATTAAAAGTTTAAACATATTTTTCTGCATTATAAGAACTTGTATTTCAGAGAAAATCCGTTTTGTTTTTAAATTCTCTACAATCAGAGACATTTAAGTGTTTCCACCTGCTCTCTGAGCTGTCAATCAGCAGGTCAGATCTCTCTGAAGCCCCGCCCCTGTGCATATTTCCCTCCCCCCCTGCCGTCAGCCAGGTGAGGCACAGAGGGTGTGGTTGGTTCAGACAGACTCACAGAAAGCTGCTGCTGGTTCTGAGTGGACCTGGTTCTGCTGGAGAAGTGTTTAACTCTGATCTGGAGCCATGAAGGGAATGCAGTGCATCAAATACGCCATGTTTATCTTCAACTTCCTCTTCTGGGTAAGAAATAAACAAAACAGCAGCTCTGAGCCTCAGCTGGTTTGATCACTTCAGTTCTGTGGGGTTTCTGCTGGATTTTGGGTTTAATTGTTGCCGTTTGATGGGTTCTGGTTCTGGTTCTGATCAGCAGCTGTGATAATCTGTGGTGATCAGACTCACCTGCTGAAGATTATCTGACAGAGTCGTTTTATTTAAATTAGTTTCTTCTTTTTAATCAAGTGTTAACATTAAAGAGGAGTTTTCTCCCAAAATGTTTTAAAACATGAAGTTTTTTTTTTTTTTATTTCAGGTTAGTAAAAACTGATTAATGGTTCAAATGTTGCTTCTTTTTAAACTAAAGTCAGATTAAATACAATCATTTATCAAATGTTTTGATTAAGATGTTCAGTTTATAAGATAACAAGTAAGTTCAGGATAAAAACAAAGTCCTGACTTATATCAGCACGTCTGATTAAATTATTCAAATTATTTACTAATATTGATAAAGGACCCCCCCCCCACACACACACACACACAGAGATTTGAATATTTTAAAGTTTTTGTTTTCTCCTAGATCAGTAAGTTGTTGGAGTTATCTCATTGTTTTCTGTACATCCAGTGTTTTTATTAAGTTTTATTAACGTTTGATCCAATACTTCAGGAGATATTTTACTAAAAAAACACTGTTCATTTCAGCAAAATGACTGTTTTTAGCTACCAAACTGCTTAATGTAGGTTTTACCTCTTGTTACTTTTTGCTCATTTTTGTTGCTTTTAGCTTTCCTTAAGTGAATTGTAGCTAGCTGTTGGCTAGCCCTGTGCAAACCTTTGGCTGCAGCTCGGGTTTGAATCTAAGAATAAATGATTCCTTCAGTGACTGTAAACACTGAATATTTTACTAACAGTGTAATTTGCTGTGTTGTAATTATTAGTTTCAAGTTGAGCTGCTGTTAATCACTGTTTTCACCTGATTCTGGTTTGTTGTTTTTAATGACTTCACTTTGAGCCATGAGTTCAACAACAAACAGCTGATTAGATCAGACTTAATTCCCACCATCAACACTTCAAACAAGCACTGCTCTCTTCTTCAGTTTAGGATTTAAAATCTGCAGTATTTCAGGTTATTTGTTGGAACATTTTTAGGAAAGTTTAATGACTTTGTTTTGAAGTGGAGGATCTGAAGCTGCTGGTTCAATTATTGCTCTAAACTCAATCCTCATTATTTCACTGTTTTTAGTTGAATTAAATGAATTATTTTTACCTTTGCACCAAACATCAGGCAGAGTTCAGCTCTGGTTTCTATGGTTGATTATTAAAAATCACATTTAAGTTTAAATCCATTGTTGAACTGTAGAGAAGAATCAGATTGTTTGTTTGTAAACTGGAACCAGAGGAATTTTTACAAATGAAGTTAATTTCTTGTTTACATCATTCTGTAAACTAACTAAAGCAAAAACGTTTTTATCAGCAGAAACTCCAAACATTCCTGTTTTTCTGGCTCCATTTTTTTTTAAAACAAAAATAATTCAACACTTTTATTATGAAGTAAATTTTTGTGACTTCAGAAACCAGAACAAATCTGTTCATATAGAATTATTGTCTCGCTGAGGGTAACTTCAGGTGTCACAGCAGCATCAGTACAGAGGTTCACACACTAGTCATTTACAGATTATAGATAAGCACATGTTGTCAAAGATGATGTCATCCTGAGTTCAACATGTTTCTGTTAAATCCTGATTGTTGGAGGTTGTTTATCTTTCCTCTGTTGTTTACAAGACAAACATTCAGACTTTTGTTCTGTCCGGATCAGAACCTGTTGGGTTTACTGTGAAACTGTTTTAATCTGGCTTCCTTTAATGATTTAATGTGATTATTTATTTTGTAGAAGTGTTGGTTTAATGTGTAGCAGTAGTGAATGAATAAATGTTTTAGGTAAATATTTTGAAAGTTCAGCTCATTTTACAGACGCTGAGCTAAAATGAGATGTTTGAAATGAGTCCGTTATTTCAGAAAGTTCAGTAAAATCAGTTTTCTTAATGAGCAGGAAGTGTTTGTTCCAGCTGGTTCTGGTTCTGGTTCAGGTCGGGTCAGGCTTCATGGTTTCAGTCAGAACGTGCTGTGGTTTGTTTGCATGATGTCAGACGTGTTGATCTGAGTCACTGGTTTGTTGTTCAGGAAACAAGGATTTCCTCTTTATTCAGGGTAAAAACTCATCTCGGAGATGAATTAATGATTCAGGATTAAGTATTTATGTTTAATTTGTTTGGTTTTATGTTTTAATAGTTATTTAATTTGAAAATGGTTATCAGGACCACAGATTGAGAACCATTAAATTAGATTTATTTTGCTTTTAATGAAGTTAAATGTTGACAAATCCCAACAGGCTGGTGACTCTTTCTGTTTTTGCTGCTGGGAGGATTTAATTTTTTTTTCAGTCAATTCAGTAACAAACTTCACTGTTTTTTTTACTTATTTCAAACTAGAGAAACTAAACTGTCAAAGATTCAGTGTGAACTCTAAATGACTTCACTGAAATTTAATAAAAATTACATTGAGAAATAAACTGACAATGTGCATTAAAATATACAGTAGCAAAAAGCTAGCTAGAACTAGCTGAAGCTAAATGTCTGTCTGTCGGGTGTTTAACTCCTCATGCATCCTGCATTTAACAGCCCAATGAAAGCTTGAAGCTAAATTGGAGCCAGTAGTCTGAATCAAACTTATATGAAATCATTGTTTTTGAATAAGTTTGTTTATTTTATATTTGAAGATATTGATGTGTAAATATTTCAAAATGTAAAGTAATAACATCCTGCTGAATGTTTTGCTTAATGAATGTCTGAAAAGGCACCAAGTATTCAGGAATTAATGTGCAACAAACTGCTACAAAATGCTGAGTCAGCGTTCAGATTGGCTCTGTTTGGACTGCGAAGAGGTAAAGACTTTTGTCATTTGTGCAAAAGACAAATATTCAGTGTTTTGCACAGTTTTTCTGTTAGTTTTCTGCTGAGCTGCATCTCTGTGAAGCCTGGATGTTTTTAATGTTGATTTAAACCTGAAACCAGAGGCTAAATTTAAAACTAAACCGCAGCAGACCAACAGAAAAACAACTTTTAAAGTGTAAAAACAAAGGTTTAAATGTGTGAAATGATGATTGTGTGTCTGCAGCTTGCAGGGACTGCTGTCCTCGCTGTGGGACTCTGGCTGCGTTTTGACTCCAGGACCAAAGGACTGTTTGAGGGAGAGGACTCTCCTTCTGTCTTCTTCACTGGTGAGAAACAGGAAACACAAACATACAGCTGAAGTCCTGAGTCAAGTTTTTATTTTTCCTGTTCTGTAAAGACGAGACTCAGATACAGATTTCTCTCCTGGACTTCATGTTTAGATCTTAGTGACATGAAATTAAAAAATAAATATAAAGACATTAGTGAAAAGAAAACATCAATAACATACTGCAAAAATAAATTTCTGCTGCTGAGATGAACAGTTATTGAGATATGTGCATTTGAAGTACCAGGAAGTGATGTCAAAGCGGAATGTCTGCTTGGATTAGAGCTTTGATAAAATAGTTAATGAAGAATCTGTTTCTTTAGATTATCTTGAGTCACTAACAGAGATGAAGACGAGTCAGAGTTTAAACATTATAATTTCTATAAACAAAGACTAGAGTTCTCTTTCCTAAATAGTTCCCCTTTGATGTCACTTCCTGTTTCACTTTGGCTGATCAAAGTTCAAAAGAAAAAATGCCGTTTATGTGACCAAATGCATGAAATCCCATTTTACACAAGGTTTCTTATATAAAAATGTGTTTTTGACTGTTTGTATTTGATGGATGGGCGTGTCACAGACACTTTAAACCAACATGTTCAGTTTCTTCCTTCAGCACAAACTGAAACTGAACCTTTTTAAAGGAGCTAAAATGATAAGAGCATCAGCTGAAACCACAAGAACAGGAGCTAATCCAAAAAGAACAGCAAACCAAATCATTTAAAACAGATTTTTCATTAAATTTTCACATTTAAACAATGATATGATGGTTTAAAAGCCTTCAGGACGCCACAAAGTAAACCTTTACAAGCTTAAATAAACATTTAAACATGACTCAAACAATTAAAACGATTAGAATCGAGTCTGGTTGTTCTGGAAGGAAATGATGTCTCATTCCTGCACGTTTCCACTTCCACCTCATTTAGTTCATTTCCTGTTTTTTAAAACACTTTCTAATTTAACCAGTCAGACCTGTTTTTATTAATTTAGCTGTTTTTTTTTTCTGCTGCTTTAAACAGAAGTTTTAGAAACTTTATCTGAGCAGAACCTGGACCTGCTCTGGTTTTAGTTTGCAGCTTCAGATCAGACTCTCTGTTCTTTAAAGGGCAGCTGAGGCCAGCGAGGGTCCGCGTCGAGGCGGACCCCTCCACACACAGCCGTCCTTCTTCATGGCGAACACACGGCTCTTTGTTCCTCACAGGAACCCAACAGATCAGTGGAGTGGGCAGCGAGGAGCCGGGGGACGGGTTTGAAATGACAAACATCTTAATGATGGCTTTTAGAGGAGGATTACTGCGGCTGAGGTTCTGCTGCTTATTATTATTATTTATTTAACCGTCATTATGACTCACTGATAACCTCACCTGCTTGAGTCTCCAGATCTGAGCTGATGAGTCGCGTCGTTTTGTTTTGACACGAGGAAAATGTCCGACGCACCCTGAATGCCTCGCGCTCCACACCTCCCTGGATGAGCTTGACCTTTCAAAATAAAACGATTAACCTACAAGAAGAGGCTAATAATCAGTTTTCTGTTGGTGTGTGTTCCAGGTGTGTACATCCTGATCGCTGCGGGGGCGCTCATGATGGTGGTGGGCTTCCTGGGATGCTGCGGGGCCATCAGGGAGTCTCCCTGCATGTTGGGTCTGGTGAGTCGCTCTTTGGTTTTTACTTTAGAGCCGCCTGAACGCAGTCCAACCATCAGCAGCTCCTGTTTCATCTGAGATACTTTAGTTCCAGTTAGTTTGTTCATCTGCACCTCAGTGTTTGATTTGAAATGTCTGTGTTTGATACGTTCTCATTCAGACTTTTGTGTTCTGGTCCTCAAAAGACTTAAGATCTTTCACATCAAACCAAAGATTAAAGAGAAGTATGCAGCTACAGGGATTTTTTTTTAAACATTTGCAACAACTGCATTTTGTTAAATATAATGAATACCTTTTTTTTTTTTTAATAACAGGTGTTTAAATAAAATATCTCAAATATAATAAATTTGAGCAGAAAAACCTTAAATTCTGTCAGTTTTCCTGTGAGCTAGCAGCTTAAATCTAAACATCCAAATTATATTAAAGGAGTAATATTATGTGTTTCCCTGGTGTATTTCAATTCTATACCATAATAAAGTAACTATGTCACCTTCAGTTGTTATTAAAATGCTGTTTTTATGTTTAAATCAAAAATAAACTTGACTTCTCATCATATCTGTTTTTAAACACCTTGAAATTGACCCGTCTCTTTAAGAACCTCCTTCTGCTTCTGCCCCGCCCATTTCAGCTTCATCACAGCTTCTTTCTTGTTTACAAGCTGGAGCAGTGTAGCATGCTATGTTGTAATGATTTTAAAAAGCAGCAACATTACACATGATCGGTTTTGGAAAATTGCATCTCAGGAAACCTTATTGTCGGAGCGTAAAGTAGGATTTCTGAAGAACAGGAGGGATTACAGAGAGAACAGCTGGTAAGATCATCCACACACAAGTTACAAATCTGAACGCACAGACCAAACAACGATGTGAAGAAAACAACGTGTGCAGGTGACAAGGTGGTTCTGGACCCAAACGGTGGTTTCTGCTCAGGACACTACAGGATTTCTCAAACATGCATGAATGAGACTGTTTTTGATGAGAGGATAACATTATAACATGATATAAAACTCAAGTTGATTTTACATCATATTGCCCCTTTTTTAAAGTTTCCTTTTTAAAATAACTTAAATAAAATTCAGACCAAATATAAATAAGTTCTTCTGATTAGAAAACAAATCCCTGGAAACTCTCATGACATCATTAGGATCCAGGGATCAAAATGTAGCTTAAAAAGCAGGAATCAGAAAATGTGCTGAGTCACATTTAGAGAACTAGTTTAGCAGCTTCTTATAATCTGACCCAGACCTTCAGCTGAGTTCTGCACCAGCCTGGTTCTGCTGGTGGAGCTAAAACAGCAGCTGCAGCTGTTTGTCCACATGTGTCTTAATGAACTCAGCATCACTGTTTCTCTTTCAGTTCTTCCTCTTCCTGCTCATCATCTTCGCTGCAGAAGTGGCTGCAGGGATCTGGAGTCTGTCCAATAAAGACACGGTAACAAACCAAACGGTTCAGTCTGACCTCATGATGATGAGGATGATATAATGATGTAATGTTTTGGATCTGCAGGTGGTGGAAGACGTGACAGAGTTTTACAAACAGACCTATGAGAACTACAGGACCACCAAGCAGGAGGCGCTGAAGGAGACCCTCCGCCTCATCCACTTCGGAGTGAGACGTCACTTTTTAAATGTTTCCTTTTCTTCAAACCCCTCGCTTCATCTGAGCTGCTTTCTATTTTTTATTTTCCAGTTGGACTGCTGTGGTCTTACAGGAACGCCCTTCGACGCCATCAAAGACATCTGTCCAAAGCAGGAAGGACTGGAGGTCCTCGTCACCACGGTAAGCCCCGCCTCCAATCAAACTGAAGCTGAACTTTAATAAGTTTTATTGATAAAATGTTGTTTAAAATGTTGTCAGAGCTGTCCAAAAGCCATCGATGAAGTGTTCAACAACAAGCTGCACATCCTCGGAGGGGTCGGCATCGGCATCGGAGTCATCATGGTGAGGTTTCAATTCAAAATAAATACATCAGGTTAATGCAAATAAATATTGTTTCCTCACATTTACCTGCTTTCATCCCCAGATTAAACAGTCTAAATGTTTTATTTATTATTATTATTATTGTTATTGTTATTACTACAACAACAACATTTGTTTTACTTAATGGTGTAAAATCTTCAGGTTGTAGCAGAAAACTATCTGTTCTGATCATGAAGTTATTTAAACTTTATGATTTGTTAGATTTGGACTTGATGTAATGTTTTTAATGTAAACCTGGTTTATGTGAAATTTACAGAAGTGTTGGTTAAAATGCTAACAGGCTAACTCATAACTTTCTTTTCAAAAAGAGCTAACTAAACATGTTTCCTCCATTTAATTTAGTTAACTGTACTTTGCCTTTTCTATTAAATCATAAACTTAAATAATCATCAGCATGTTTTCAGTCTAAATTCTAACGTTAACTCTTAGCACAAATCAGGGCTATTCAGCTAAACTGCTTCAGAGGCCACAGTTACTGCAGAGGGGCCAAACATACAGAAATTTAAGTCATTTTGTAAATAAAGTATTACAAAGATCTGTTACCTTTTGAATCTGTTTATTTTGTTGCATTTAATCATGAATACAACCTACAGAACCCTATAAAAGTAGAGATAATTAAAAAATATCAAAGAAAAAACATTATTTTGAAATCTCTGATTTGCCACATTTTTAAACAATTTTATTTTCACTTTCATAGTTTTATCTTCAACTGCTTGTAGTTTTAACTGTCTTGAGTGTTTTTATAGAAATGTTTTTACCAGTTTGTAGCAAAGATTCTGATGTTTCTATAAATACTAAACATGTCTGTGTTTAACTAAAATAACTTATATTAAAGTAGAAAACTGGGGGTTTGGACTTCAGAGATGAATGAAACAATTGGCAGGCCCAACTTTGGTCACTTGTGGGCTGGGTGTGGCCCGCGGGCCGTCAGTTGAATAGTCTTAAATGTCATATTTTTTTGGCTCACATTTTCAAAGAGTAAAAAGCAAATCCTACTAACTGACTGTGAACTGTGAGGCGTAAACCTAAAAGCTACTTTAAGAAGCTAAAGTCCAGTGTTTTGCTAAACACCCTGAGTTTCCCGCCTCCTTGTTTCTGCAGATCTTCGGGATGATCTTCAGCATGATGCTGTGCTGCGCCATCAAGAGGTCCAGAGACTATGTGTAAAACTCAACCAGTTTAACTCGTCCCCACATTTCCATCCTGCTGCTTTAGATGTGAAACCGGTTTAAGGTTTGGCTTCGTACAGGACGGCTGCATCAACCTGTGAGCGTATGAAGCCTTTAGCTACGATGTTTAACATGTCCACTCTGGAGGGTCTGCAGGGACCAGAGCTGTAAAATACAGGGGCCTTTTTTTATTTTGTTTTGTTTATTTTTGTACCAAAAATCCAATTCTTCTTTTTATAACAAAACCTGCAGGAAAAAATGAACACTTGGGTCTCTGCTGCCCTCTGGTGGACACTTCTGCAGTTTTTTCTTTTTAAATCTTTAGTTTGTTTCTAAAAATGCACTAAAACGTAGAGCTGTGGTATTATTTGCTGCCACCTGAATGTTTGTTTGTTGTTTATTTTGACGCTGCGTAATAAGCTTCGATTTTATTTTACTGGAGTTTTATGCAAATGATGACGAATGCAGTTCAGATGTCTTTAAAGATGCCAAATAAACGATTTGTGTTTAAATTTCTTTGAAACATTTTGTTCTGAAAACTTTAGAGGTATTAAAAAAAAAACTGATAAAAGTACAGATTAAAACTTTAATATGTACAAGCAGTACTCTTAAAATACCTAAATTTCATGATTCTTGAATGATCGCAACGAGAAGTTTAGCATCTTTTTTTTTTTTTTTTAAACAAGATTCTAAATGTTTTTAATTAAGTTCTCTTAAGGATTTTATGTTCATATTTTTGTTTTAAAAGCTGGAAACAAGTTTGATCTTTTTAATGTTGGGACATAATTTAAACATTTCTTTAAAAAACAAAGCTTAATGCTGAGAAGTTCAATCTTTATCAGTTAAAAGTAGCAAATGTTTCGTCTCAGCAAAATCTGTCACTGAATTATTTTAAACATGAAAAATACTTTTTTTTTATCTGTTAAATACATTTTGTTTTGGACTTGGTCTCTAGGAGGCAGAATCAGGAGGCACAGGTGGGCGGGGCTTGAAGCGTCTTAAAGGAACAGCAACAAAACGAGCTGGTGAAGTTAGAATGAGGAGGAATTCAGACTGAAGCTGTTCCACTTTATAAAGACCCAACTGAAGGATTTAAATAAGAGATGGGATGAATGGATCTTTAAGGAGATCTGTTTGTTTCATAAAGCAGTTTGATTTTGAACTTTTTTTAAAAAAAGTCAAGTAGAAAGTCGTTTGAGTTTAATTTTTGCTGGTTTTCATTCCAGCTTGTTATGGTAAGATACTTGTTACTGGAGTATCACTTTGAACGGCAGTGTTTTATAAAGTACCACAAAGAATTTGACTCGTTCGTGAATGTCACATCTCTAGTTTAAATGTGAAAAGAGGAATTAAAAACAGCAAAAAGGCTAAAACTCAGTTTTGCAGGTAATGAGCTAAAATACTGTGTGATGATAGCCGAGGGTGGTGATCCTGAACACACCTTCAGCTGTTCTGAAACATGAAACCTTTTATTTAGATCACTTACTGTTGATTTACATGTAGACAAATCCGTTCATGGTTGAAGTTATTTTTAGTGACGACCTCACAGATTTGACTTTTTTCTGCTTTTTATTTATTAAAAAAACAAGTTGTTGTAAAACAAGTTTATTCACTAAATAAAATCTTGACATTTCAACCAACTCTGGTTTAGTTTCTAAAAATGTACAAAAAGAACAAATAACTGTTTGTGTACACGTGTCTGCTTTGTTAAATAACTATCCTTGTGAGGACATTTCACAAGTCCTCACGAAGGCCACCCTGGTGTGTGTGTGTGTGTGTGTCAGTCCTCCCAGGCAAAGTCAAACTGCTGGAAGTCGTCTCTCAGCTGTTTGCAGCTCTCCTCCTCTTCCTCTCGGCTCTGTTTACACTCCCTCCAGTCGGCTCGGGTCGGGATGTTCAGCACCGCCTCGCTGGCCAGAACCTCCCTGTGAGAAACCAACAGATCAGCTCTGTGGCGCCCCCCGCTGGCAGCCCCCCCCCCCCCCAGAACTAACGACATTTTACCTGCCGAACTGCAGAGGGAAATGTTTCTGGATCCTGTGGTAGAGCTTCTCTCCTGAGTCCAGCTCCACGTAGAAGTAAGGAGTCCCAGGAGGAGCGATCTGAAGCCGGAGAAACATGTCAGCTCTTTTTCCTGCTGCTGCTAGGAGATAAATCTGGTTCCAACAGGAACTGAATTTGAATCGCTCAGATTGAATCTGAATGTGCAAATTTTAATGCATTGGTTTGAAAATGAATATTACTAAACTGAATTTAAAGTTTTGTATCTGAATTAATTTGCTTTAAAACTGTATTTTGGTTTATTATAAATTCAGTTTGACTACTTTCACTTTCAGTTCCATAATTCAGATTTTTGTG
>JAUBOC010000063.1:15562390-15575397 GCA_032275365.1 Anablepsoides cearensis
TGGTGAAGTTTCTCTTCTGTATGTAACAGAGTTGATGTAATCCACTGTAAAAGTGACAAAAACAGTTATTTTATTGCTGTGATTAATTTGACCTATATGTAGAAAATGTTACATCACATCATGGATCACATGTTGATCAGATGCTGCTGCTGACTGATCCATGATGTGGATCTGTGTTTGATTACTCTGCCTGGCTTTCTCAAGGACCAGGATGTGACAACATTTATCATATGCTGCCTCTCCTCTGTTTTTACCTGTTTGAGCTCTGTGTGTTGAGGAATCTCCATCAGCTCCATGTTCTGCTCCTGGCCCTGGACCATGAAGGCCTCCTTCAGGTCGTCGGTGGCGCAGCGGTCCAGGGGGACGGGGACCACCTGCAGCTGGAGGTGCTGGCTCCTGTAGTTCCTCTCGAACAGGACGCAGCGCTCGCCCCGGCTGCTGTAGAAGCTCCTCAGGGCAGACTTGTACTTGTCCATCTCCTCCAGCACCTCAGCGCTCAGCTCCACCACAGACTGGTAGTGTCCGATGGGCAGGATGAGAACGTGTCGGGGGGTCAGCGGGCCTTTAGCCAGAGCCAGGTAACACTGCAGGACCACAGGGTCTGAGTGAGGGAGTGTTTGCAAACATCAAGAATCTGATCAAAACTACAACTCACATGTGTTCCTATACTGAACACCAGGTGTTTCTCCACCTGAGGGGAGGCCAGACAGAACCAGCAGGGTCCAGTGGGCTGAGCTAAAACAAAAACACAAATATTACTTCCTGTTTGTGTTGTTTAAAATCTACAGCAGGATGTGAGAACTGACGGTGGCGCCGGGGCTGTTTGGGCTGCCAGTCTCGACTCCGCCCATCTCCGTCTGAGTGTCTCTTCCTGCCGCGGCCCTGAGAGGCCCCGCCCTGCTTCCTGCCCAGGTCGAAGAAGAACTGTTGGGCCGGCTCCTGCACCGACCAGGACCGTACAACAGTCACATTTAACAGCTTCAACTGAAATATTCACATTATTTCAGACACAAACCAGCCTTTTCCTGGTTCAGTACACAAATACAGCTTTTTATGTTGCTTTAATCTAAAACTTATGTTTTAAAGGATCCATGAGTAGTTCTAACATTAGACTTTATCTGATAAACATATTTTAACAGTCTTTATTTTACAGTTAAAATAAAGGTTTATCAAATAAAGTCTAATGTTACAACTAATCATGGATCCCTTTAAAATGTTTAAATAAACCCAGAGCAGTTTTCTGCTGTAATGTTATTAGAGGTTTAAATAATGAGTTTTTCTGCAGACCTCGTCCTCTGCGCTGCTGAAAGCCGGGTTTGGAGCGTCAGCCTGCTCTTTAGTCGGCCGTCTGTAGGGATTTTCCGTCACGTCCTGCGGCTGTTTGAGCAGCTCGGCCGGCTCCATGCTCCTCATGGGGATGATGTTGAAGGCGTAAAGATACTGCAGACAGGAAAACAACTTTAAAATGAATTTATTCAGACTGTGACTTCCATCTGAAATATTTAAAATGTGTAAACTTGTATTTAACTGTTATTAAGAATGGTATTAATTATTTTGCAGACAAACAGGAGCTCAACACCTTCTTCTTGGCAGGGTTGTTGAACGGAGCCAGAGCGATGAAGCGGCTGACGTGCTGAGCGTTCTCCTGCAGAACCACGTGATTCCTGAGGAGGCAGGCAGTCTGTTATTCTCCACATGACGGGATGAGGGGTATGACTCACCTCTGCAGTTTACCTGTAAGGCAGTCGTTCATAATGAGCGCCCTCTAGTGCTGCGAAGTGGTAGCGCGGCTTCAGTTTGTCGGCCAGGTTGGCGATGGAGCTGCTTCCGCAGGACTTCGTGTTCACTTCCTGCATCAAGAAAACTCATTTATCAGTCAGAAAGCTGCTCGGCTGTGAGTTTAATAAAGAGATTAGATGTTTTACGGGGGTATTTCCATAGTGCCACACTCCTCTGGGCCACTGCGACGTCAGCAGGATGTCCACTCCTCTGAACTTGGAGCTGCCGGTCAGCGACGAGACGAGGGCCGAGAGGTCTTTGGACGTGAAGCAGTGGGCCGGGGCCGGCTCCTGCAGGGCCTCCCGCCCGCTGACGTAGGCGATCTGCAGACCAGACGCCCCCGTAAACACGCCCCGCCGACCTGAAACACAGCAAACAGCTGAAACTTTCTAATGATCTGATTCATGTTGGTAAAAACTGAGGATTGAAAGAGGCAGATCTGAGGAGGGTTTACCCTGCAGTCTTACCCAGATATGTGATGTTTTCAGCCAGCTCGCAGCCGTCAGAGCTGGAGAAGCTCTTCACCGTCTCCTGACTCGCTGCACCTAAAATGTAAGTGTGGATGGGAGCTGAAACAGAAAACAGAAACACGCCTCAGTTTTCAGGTTTCCTACAATATTTCCTGGACATGTTGGGATGTTGACACGTCAGCAGCTGAAGCCATTTTCTTCCCAAACTGCTGTGACCAGATTTTTAGAGGCTGCTCAGTGTGTTTGCTTGTTATTTCCTCCTGCTTCGTTATTTCTATGAATTTCAACAAAGCGAGCTGACATCAGTCAGCTATAGCCTCGTCTTCCAGATTTTAAATGTTGATGCATTTTGAAGAGACAGTTTTTTACAAATAGGATCAAAGTAAATCACCTGAGTTTTTCTAGTGAACCTTAAAGAAATAAGCTGCCATGAAGAACATTATTTTATCTGCCCTTGTTCCACATTTGATAATGATTTGAAACGTCAAAGTGTGTTTTTATCAGGAATCTTCATCACCTGATACATTTAACATGCTGTCATTGGTTCAGGAGCTTTGTTTTAATTTCCTTACTTTCTAAAACACATTAAGTTGATTTGATGCTGCAGTTTGCCTTGTAATATTTTATACCATTTCTGTTACTTTTGCATTGACTATTATTAAGTTATTAGTTTTTAGGATGCAAAATGCCTACTATAAAAACCAGAATGAATCTTTTTCTAAAATTTCATGGTGATATCTTGAACACTGAGGGAGTTATGAGCAAAAATAGATGAGAACAAGGTGAAATGATCACAAACTACAGCAAGAAAACATGAGCTGATTTCACCTAAACAAACAATAACTTCCCTCATTTGATATAATCACATGATTTTGGTGTTATTTTGTATGGTTTGTAATGGTCTTTTGGAATCCGCTGTCAGATTTAATATTAATGTAGGATTAAAAATTTAACCACATCCCAAGTTTGTGATGTGTGAAACTGAGTATTCGTCACCTTTCTTGGCTCCAGTTTTGTATTGTTGCCACTCTGCTTCAGCTTCAGGTGTTGCTCCAAAAAACTCTCCGACACACAGCAGCAGCTGCAGAGAAACAAAGTTACTAAATGAAAAGACAGTTTCATAAAAATGTTAATTATTTCTGATGTGACTCACATCAAACTGTCCAGATTTCTTCTGGATGGACTGAACTCGGCTGAAGAGACCGTTCAATCTGCCTTCAACATCCCCACATGCCAAGCTGTAAACATCAAACATTAGCATAAAGCTAAAAACAGACGTGTTTTAAAATTAAACATAAAATTAAAACATTTAGATATTAACCACGGCGACATTTAACAACATTAAACGTAAATAAACCAACATATCAGGTATTCACGAAGTTAAACTCACACTTTTACTGGCTGCTGCTCCATTTTCGCCTCAAATTCAGCGGGTTAGCAGCTTCAACGCATCGTCCGTCTTCAATAAAGGTTCGATCGAAACAAGGGCGGAACTAATGTTCTCTCCACGAGCTGCATAATTTTTAGAAATTAAATTTAGCATTGTTATAGGCGTTCAATTTAATTTGACATAATTTAGAAACATTTTGGTTAACATTTTTTCAGTAAAATTAGAAATTTGAGTAATCAACTTGGTCGCCACATTTCGTTTTTACTGTAAAAGTATTGTAAACATTAGTTCAGTTAGTATTGTATTAATATAACACTAGCAACATTTAATTAGTGAAATACTTTGTGAGAAAAGTTTAGCAAAAATTGTTAAATCAGGTACGGATAAGGGGAAAGAGGAAATTTCTGGTGTTGCGTCGAAAGATGTCACCTTTTAAACGATGCACATAAAGGAGCCTATCTTAAATTATTTTTTAATATAATAATATAAAAATTAAAAGAATTGTTATTTGGCATAATATTCAAGCTTTTTTATTTCATTTCAGCGTAGCTTGTTTGAGGCTCGTTTTAATCATAAAACTGCATTCAGTTGCGCGTTTCACGACGGTTGTTTTTGCCATTTTACGGCAGGGGTACTTTATTCGACACAACACCTACCTTCGAGCGCCGCTCCTCCATCCTGGCACTTCGCTTCATCCTGGTACCTTGAAAGTCCCCGGACCAAAAACAGGAAGTAAGTAGCCAAATCAAAAGTAAAATTCACCTTCTGTTCGATGTCAGGGTCCATTGGGGGGTTCAAGGGAGGATAAAATCTAGAAAAATCACATTAAAACGTCAAATAAAGCACCCGAACGCCTCCGAACCACATAAGCTTCACCTTGTCTTCAAACATGGCGGCGGAGATTTTTCGTCTTTTTTCTTTAGCTGGATGCTATATTGTTAGCTTCGAGTTCGACCTGCTGTAAAAACCGAAACGTCTTTCTACTTGTTATATTTTTATTTTTGTTTATTTAACTTAGAATATATAAAGTATTAATTCATCTGTGTAATTAAATGCAAGTGTGAGCTTGTGTGTTTGCGCAGAATCCCAACCGCCATATATTCTACGGAGCCCTCCACCAAACACCATATAAAAAATACATTTCTTTCTGATATATAAACAATAACAACTAAAAATTATTTTAGGTTTATGTCAGAGTTTTAATAAGTGACACAAGCTATAATTCGGCGTATATAAGGTCCAATATTTCTTGATTTAATGTATATTTAATTATTTATTTACGTCGATTCTACATAAAGCCAGTAGAGGGCGACAAAGAAAATTTTCCTATTCTGCACATTTTTACAAATTTTCTTTATTTCTACCAGTTATGCATAGTGCCTCCAATGTGAAATCACATTACTATTGAAAACTCTAACAAAAAGCCAAATAATTTGATTTAAATGGATGTCCTGCATATTGCTGTAAAGAATAAAATTTACTTTGTAATTTAGCATACCTAATACATTAACTTATTTTTTACATTTTTACATCTTGCGTTACTTCCAACCCGAAATATTTAAACCCATTTGGGTTTCTAACAGTAATTATGTGTAATTTGAATAAAAAGAACATCATCCCTACAGCTGATCTACCCGAGTTTACACAAAAATTACTACACCTCAATAAATGTTACTGATACTGAGGTAAAGTTGGCTGTGGTTGTAGCTGCGAGTCATCCTCAAAACATAATCCGAGTGCTTTTAGAAAAATTAGCCATTACATCCTATCATTCACACACACACACATGTGCAGAGGTGGTTAGCTGAGTGTGTTTTTGTTTAAGCAGGTGCAGCATGAGCTCAGCAGGAGAAGACGACGCTGCCACATCTTTAGAAACTGTAAAATCTGTCACTTTAACTCGAGACGCTGATGGAAGCATCATCTTGCACTGTCCTCCAAATGGTGGGTCGTAAATAATAATAAAAAAAAATTATATGTTGTAAAATGGAATATACGTTTTTAAGTTAATTTTTTTTAAAACATCAGTTCAAACTAGTTTAAAGTTGGTTTAATTGGTAGGCTACAACAAAAGATTTCTTTGATTCTGTGGATCTTAAACAAGACTTTTTAAATGAATTGAGCTGATGGTTTAATTAATAGTTAAATAGTAATAATAATTATAATAATTAATAATATTAGTTGTTTGTTTGGATCTGAGGCTCCTGATAATAAAGTCAAACATGTTTGTTTGCAGACGACGATTCGGAGCCTCTTCAGAAGAAACTTCGACTTTCTGCAGAAGAAAACTCAGAGACGTCTCAGTTCTCTGTCGTCACTCTGCCCAGTGAGACTTTTCTGATTTTTATTGATTTTATTTTTCAGCCGCTGAAAGTTTAACTGTTTATTTATTTGTTAAATATTTGAGGGGGAACATCTGTGATTTATTGATGTGAAAAGTGTCAAGATTGGTTTATTTACCTTTGTATAAACTTATTTATTCATTTTTGTGTTTACTAACTTATTTAGCTTTTTATTTTCTTTTTTCACCAACTCACCCATTTATTTACTTACTAACTTAACATATTTTAACTTATTTATTGGTTATTTTTTTATTTACTTAATTTTCTTCTCATTTATTTAAAAATGAAGTTTGCAGCTGAAAAATAACCTTAATTGTTTTACTTTTCTATATCTTTTTAAACCTTTTTATAAAGTGAATGAACTGTGAGTTAATTGATTTAGAGCAGGGGTGTCCAAACATTTTGTCACATGGGCCAAAATCATAAAGTCAGAAGGACCTGAGGGCCAAAAATATTTTTCCTTTACCTGCTCAACAATAATCTAATGATTGAATACTTTAATTAAACAAATAAAATAGTCGGATTTATTGCTGGAAATAGATGCGTAAATTAATCTAGACTTAAAAAGTGTTTTGCAGGTTTCCCTTATTGAAAGAAAACTCAATTTAGTAAATTCTGATGAATAAAGGATTTCGGTCACTCTTCTGTTGAAAATGCTTACTGTATTCAGACAACTTTAATAAATTAATTAAAAGCAGATTGGAGTGCAGCAAAATCAGCTTTGGAGTAGAAGTCACCAGATAGATCTGGTTATTTAAAGACAAATAATTGATATTATTGCCAATATATTTTATTGTAAGATTTTACTTAATCTGTGATAAATTCTCCCTAATAATAAATAGAAAGTCTCCATCTACATTGAACAGGTGTGTCGGGAGACAAATTTGTAAACAAATTAGTATAATTCTTGAACTGGAGTCAGGGACCACCTTTTTGATCATTGATTAGAGATAAAAGAATAAAAACCTGTGTTTTACGGTGCTATATTTCTAAATATTTTCTCTGCGATCAGATGAACCTGGGTTGTAGTTAATAAATTTTATTCATTTTCTTTCCCGCCTTCAGTTTCTGAGAACGACGAGGGCTTCGAGGTGACGATGACGGCCACCGCAGAGGGAGATCTGTCGGATGACGGCGTGGCTCACATCGAGGTCAGACCTGACTCCGCTCTCACTGATTCAGAGTTTAAAACCTTCAACAGAGCAGAGGAAAGATTCTCAGCCTGAATCAAATTGTGTTTTGTTTTCTGTTAAGATCCTTCCTGAGGATGAAGATCAGAAGGCAGAGGTGTCCCTGGTCAGTCAGGCCTGGTTCACCACTAAAGAGGACAAAGACACGCTGGCTAACAAAGGTCCAAACAAGAAGACAGATTCAGTCGACCCGCTTCAGATGACTCTGGTTTTAGAATCAGTTCTAATCAGTTCTAGATGTAAAGAACATCTGCTGTGATCTCTGTCTTCAGTCCATCTCAGACTGAAGGATTTTGATAACTTGCTTTGATACTTGAGTCTGAGAGGAGGAAATGTGAGAATTTTCAGCCTTTCAGTCTAAAATTCCTCTAAGTTGTATAAATCCAGGCCCTGGTTAACCTTATTTAGAACCAGTTAGTTTGGTTTGTTTCAGGACTTGTCCAGTCTTAGTTTTACTGGGATTGTAGCTTATTGTCCTCCTTGTCTTCAGGTCACAAGTGGAAGCAGGGCATGTGGTCGAAGGAGGAGATCGATATTCTGATGAGCAACATCGACCGCTACGTGAAGGTACGTCCCTCCAGTCCTGTCTGACTTCACCAAGCCTGAAAACTCAGAGTTGTGGTTCCTTCAGGGCCGGGGGATCCAGGACCCCGCAGAGATCATCTTTGAGATGTCTAAAGAGGAGAGGAAGGATTTTTACCGCTCGGTGGCGTTGGGCTTAAACCGGCCGCTGTTCGCCGTCTACAGGCGGGTTCTGAGGATGTACGACAACCGAAACCACGTGGGAAAGTGAGTCTGAGAGAAAAGAGCAGCTAAACTGCAGCTTCGCGGGTTTCAGTCTGAGCTGTAGCTTCTGTTTTCTCTGTCAGGTACACACCTGAGGAGATCGAGAAGCTAAAAGTGTGAGTTGTTTTAGCTTCTTTTTTCCATCTTTAGCTTCTTTTAGCTCTTTATAACTTGTTTCAGCTCGTTTTTTTGCTTTTTAAACATGATTTTAGCTCATTTCAATGCTGGTTAATTTTGTTTTGATTCAGTTTGTTTTACCTTCTTTAAGCTTGTTTTAATTTGATTCAAGATGTTTTTGCTTTAAAGGCCCATTTTAGCTCTTTAAACCTGTTTTAGCTTCTTTCAGTTTGTTTGTACCTTATTTCTTCTATTTTAGCTTATTTTAACTTTAGCTTGTTTTCGATACTTTCACCTTTTGGGTTCATCTTGTTTAAGCTTTTTGCTAATTTTTACTTTTTTAGCTTTTTTTTTTAGCTGCTTTCAGTTTTTGATTTGTCTTGTTTCAGCTTTTTATTCTTCTTTTAATGGTTTTCAGCTTATTGTTTACATTTAGCTGCTTTTAATCAGAATCAGAGTACTTTAATGAAATTGCAAGCTTAGTTTTTAGCTTAGTTTTTCTATTATTTAATATTTTTTTTATCTATTTAGCATTTCTTTAAAATTTTTACTTTAGCTTAGTTTTTATTATGTTTATTTTTTATTTTTTTAGGTTTTATATTGTTTCAGCTTTCTTAGCTTTTTGGTAAATTTAGCTTGTTTTTACTCATTTCAGCTACTTTTGTTTGTAACTTTTTAGCTGCATTTAGCTTAGTTTTAATTGTATTTTTTTTGTTCTTTTTAGGTTTTATATTGTTCCAGCTTTATTGTTTTAGCTTCTTTAGCTTATTTCACTTTTTAGCTACTATCAGCTTACAGTAGTTTTTATGTTTTTGTTTAGGTTTTATATTATTTCAGCTTTATTAGCTTGTTTTGGTAAATTTAGCTTGTTTTTACTCATTTCAGCTAGTGTTGTTTGTAAGATTTTAGCTGCTTTAATCTTAGCTTTCACCGTGTTTTAGCTGATTTGAGCTGGTTTTCTGTGTCTCAGGCTGAGGGAGGAACACGGGAACGACTGGGCGACGATCGGAGCGGCTCTCGGTCGCAGCGCCTCTTCGGTCAAAGATCGCTGTCGGCTGATGAAGGACACGTGTAACACAGGTGGGCGGAGCTAAAACCAGCTCTCCGACACGCGTGTTCAGCTTCTCTTCAAACCCGTGTTGTGAACTCAGGGAAATGGAGCGAGGAGGAGGAGAAACGCCTCGCGGAGGTCGTGTACGAGATGGCGGGCGTGTCGCCGGGGTCAGCGGTCACAGGAGGGGTTTCCTGGGCGACGGTCGCCGAGCGAGTCCGCACGCGCTCTGAGAAGCAGTGCCGCTCAAAATGGCTGAACTACCTGAACTGGAAACACAGCGGAGGAGCCGAGTGGACGAAGGAGGACGACCTGAGCCTCCTGCGCAGGTAGGAACCCTCTGCCTTTGGACCAATCAGAATCCAGAACCCAAACGTGATAAAACCTCTGGTTTCAGGATCTCGGAGCTGAAGGTGGAGGACGAGAACGAAATCCAGTGGGAGGACCTGGCCTGGGGGTGGAGCAGCGTGCGCTCACCTCAGTGGCTCCGATCTAAGTGGTGGAGCATCAAGAGACAAGTGGCCAACCACAAGGACATCCCGTTCAGCGGTAAAACCCTCCATAAAGTAACAAGAATCCACTAAACCAACGAGAAAAACATTAAAAACAGCTAAAAGTTTCAACTGTTACACCAATAAACTATATCAAACTGAGCAAAACAGCTAATGGAAGAAATCTGCCTTCAAAAGCTGAAAATATTATTGTAAAGCTGAAAGAATCGCAGCACTAGCTATATGCAGAACAGGAAAACATTGGCTAAAGGCTAAAAGTAAACAATATGCTAGTTATAAGGTAAAACTAGCCTATTGCTAACTAGAATGTAAAAGCAGATAAACACTAGCTAAAAGTAGTAGCTAAATGGTACAAATAGCAAACCAAAAGCAAAAAGTAAAGCAAAAACACACAAGGTAAATGTAAAAATTTTTAGCTAAATGTAAAAAAGCAAGCTTTAAGTTTTAAAGTAGAATAAAAAAATCTAAAAGATAAAATTGCTTGCTAAATGTGAAACAATCTAACTTAAAGTTTAAATTAGATAAAAGAGCTAAAAGTAAAACACTGCTAGCTAAATGTAAAAAATGCTAGCTTGTGTTAAAACTAATAAAAAGCTAAAAGTACGAGAACATAAGCTAGAACAATCAAATGTAGCAAAATGCTAACTATAAAGTCAAAGTTGCTAAACACTAGCTTAAAAGCAAAACACCTGCTTTAAGCTAAAAGTAGCAAAAAGTTACCAAGAAGTCTAACTGTTATTTTAATAAAATACTTACTAAAAATAAACAAACATGAGCACAAATCTAAAGTAGCAACATGCTAGCTAAAGCTAAAAGCAGCATCAGGAGGAAAAATTCTTTTGTGTGTGTGTTTGTGTGAACAGTCCTCCTAAAAGGTCTGGAGGAACTGATGACGTCTTCGCAGACAACATCTGTACCCGGGAGTCCCTCCTCTTCCTCGCTGCAGATACGACTCACTCGATTGGACGAGAGCGGCGGCAGCGGTAGCCCCGCCCCCGGCTCAGTGGCGGCGCTGCAGATCCCCGTACAGATCCCGCTGCAGATCGCGCACCTCGGTGAGTCCGTCTGAAACGCCTTGGACCCGAAGGCCTCCGCTCACGTTTGACTCTGAAAATGAAAAAAACTAGACCCAGAGGATCCGTCCTCGCTGACGCTGACGTGTTTCTGTTCGCAGCTTCAGATTCTGTGGCGGCTGGAGACGGAGAAACCATCACGCTGAACACCGGCGCCCTGCAGACCTTCGAGATCCTGCCCGTGAGTCTGAGCTCAGGAAACACCTGACGTCACAACAGACAAGTTAAAGTTCATCAGCTGTTTGTTTGTTTGTTTGTTTGTCAGTCCTTCCACCTGCAGCCCACCAGCACCCCGGGGACCTACTTCCTCCAGACGACGTCCAACCAGAGCCTTCCTCTCAGCTTAGCAAATAACAGCACCGTTACCCTGACATCAGGCTCCTCCCCCTCATCACACGAGCACATCATCCTCCACAGCCTGTCGGTCAGTTCCTCATCGCTCCGTTTGTTGTTGTTGTTTGTTGTTGTTGTTGTTTTTATATATTTTATTTTTTCTTCTCAGACCGACGCACTCTGCTCCAGCGACGGCGTCATCATCCAGACAGTCTCCTCTGACCCCGCCTCCTCAGAGCCACGGCTGGTGGTGGAGGCTGAGGGGCGGGGCCAGGACAACCAGCTGGACGCCGTGAGCCTGCTGGAAGGTTCCACGACGGTCGTCACTGAAACCCAGGCGTCTGTAACTGAGAGCTTCGCCGACAAGGTACAAACAAGTGTTTTTATTTGTTTTTTTTTATCTAAATCTAGGGATGCATGGTACTTATCGGCTCGATATCATAACAAACAGAACTAATAATATATGTTCATGTTTGCTAGCACGGCGGTGAGTATGCGTGTTTCTTTTCATCCTTTTTGGTCAAGCCGCTCCCCCTCTGGCACAACTCGCATTCAAGTGGTGTCGAAAAAAACAACTTTCTCACTAGAAAAATAATTAGAATATTCAGTGCTGGAATTTCAATAATTATTAATATTATTTTAATAATTAACCATGTATGTTACACACAAATTTTATAATTATAAACATAAAAAGTTCGGAACAACTACTCCCAATTTGAGAACATGTAATATCTGTTACCTTCTGAGCGCAGCAGTGTCTAAAATGCTAACAACAAGCTAGAGATCAAGAACTCATCGGGACTTAAATCATTGCTGAGGCTTTTGACAAATCCAAAAAAATAAAGAGGGCGCAAATCTTAAGAAATTTAGCGATGAAAATGAGGACAACCAGCCGTTCACCCTCGCTAAAGACCAAAGCTTTTATCTCCTTGTTAGCCACGGTTTACCATCGTTAGCCACGGTTTACCATCGTTAGCCACAGTTTAGCATCGTTAACCATAGTTTAGCATCGTTAACCATAGTTTAACATCATTAGCCACAATTGACCATTGTTAGCCACGGTTTACCATCGTTAGCCATGGTTTAACATCGTTAGCCATGGTTTAACATCGTTAGCCACAGTTTACCATTGTTAGCCACTGTTTACCATTGTTAGCCACTATTTACCATTGTTACCCACGATTTACCATCGTTACCCACGATTTACCATCGTTAGCCACGGTTTACCATCGTTATCCACGGTTTAGCATCGTTAACCATAGTTTACCATCGTTAGCCACAATTGACCATTGTTAGCCACGGTTTACCATCGTTAGCCACTGTTTACCATTGTTAGCCACTATTTACCATTGTTACCCACGGTTTACCATCGTTAGCCACTGTTTACCATTGTTAGCCACTGTTTACCATTGTTAGCCACTATTTACCATTGTTACCCACGGTTTACCATCGTTAGCCACGGTTTACCATCGTTAGCCACGGTTTAGCATCGTTAGCCATGGTTTAGCATCGTTAGCCACGGTTTAGCATCGTTAGCTACGGTTTAGCATCGTTAGCCACGGTTTACCATCTTTATCCACGGTTTACCATTGTTAGCCAGGGTTTACCATCGTTAGCCAGGGTTTACCATTGTTAGCCAAGGTTTAGCATCGTCAGCCACATTTTACCATCGTTAGCCACGGTTTAGCATCGTTAGCCACAGTTTACCATGGTTAGACACGGTTTACCATGGTTAGCCACGGTTTAGCATCGTTAGCCACGGTTTAGCATCGTTAGCCACGGTTTAGCATCGTTAGCCACGGTTTACCATCATTAGCCACGGTTTACCATCGTTAGCCACGGTTTACGGTTTAGCATCGTTAGCCACAGTTTACCATCGTTAGCCACGGTTTACCATCGTTAGCCACAGTTTACCATCGTTAGCCACAGTTTACCATCGTTAGCCACAGTTTACCATCGTTAGC
>JAUBOC010000063.1:15575497-15587801 GCA_032275365.1 Anablepsoides cearensis
TAGTTTTTGGAAAGTTTTATATGATGTTGGAAGGCCATGCATAGTTAAAGCACTGATCTAAGGTCTAAGGAGATTCATGAAATGAGAAAAAGGAAAATATCAGTTGATTTGTAATAAAAAAAATGTTAAACAGAATAAAAACATTTTTGCAGCATAAAATACGTCTTTAAAGTTTTTTTGAAACTAATATTAAAATCTTGTCTCGTCTTGCAAACTCAGTACTGTGTCTCGTCTCGTCTCGAGACTTTTATGTATCGTTACACCCCTATATATTATTAATAATAAAAACAAATGTACTTTGAATCTAACTTGTGTTGGTGAATTATCTGTTTTGAACTTGTGGAATGACTTTTTCTCTTTGTACATATCTGTTTAAATCTAAGATCAGTGTTAAAGCTCTTTTTTTATAATTAATGTGCCTCATTTAAAAAGATGGCCATTTGAGAAATTGCTTTACTTGATATATGTGAGCCATCATATCAAAATGAGGATTAAGTCAAATTTGATCAAAATGACCTCATTACATTTTCAGATTCCTGCTTTAAACGCTATATTTACTAAATATTTGGTCTGACTCCTAATTTTATGTAATTGTAATGAAAAACTTTTGATGTCCTTATAAACAGAAAACCTCAAATTATATTTGAATATTGAGATTTCCTAGCTGAAAAACACAAAACATTTCTAGCTCACATGGAAAATCTCAAACTTTTAAGGAGTTTTTCCTCAAAATCACTTTTTTTGTTGCTACTGCTCAAAAAATGCTTCAAATTTTTGTTTTATGATTATATTTCAGACAGTTCATTCAAATGATACATTGATAAGGCATTTATTCATTATGTTTTGACAAATGTTGCGATGTGACGGGTCACATATTTTAAGAAATGTTTGCAAAGAGTTTATTTCAAATATAATTTAGAGTCATTTCGTTTTGTTCTTGTTTATTTATATTATGATCTTACCCATTTTTGACGAGTCTTATCTCCTGCCATGTTATCGGTTATTATAGGTTCGTGCATCTCTGCTAAGATCCAAATAACAGATTTTAAAATCTGCTGCTGGAAGAATAAACTTTCAAAATAAAATCATGACTGCAGCAGTTTTAGTTTGAATAAGTTTGTTTTTTCAGTTTGTATTAATCTTTTTTTTTTTTTAATGGTGCGTCTCAGGGTCCGTCCTCCCCCTCGGCTCAAGGTGCAGAGGTGCATTCTGGGATCCCGTCGGGCAGCACGGTGCTCATCGTGTCTCCTCCCAACATCAGCAGCACGCTGACAGGTAACAAACACACCACCCCGCCTCTGACCTCATGAGCCCAGCCTGAACTAAAAACCCTGAACGTCCCCTCCTCAGACCCCATCCTGGAGAACCAGGAAGGTTCTGACTGAACCGGACCGAGCCGAGCCGGCGCCGTGTCCCCGCTGCAAACTGTGAGTGAACTGTTTTAAGGAGCGACTCGAGCGGTTTCAGTAAATCCCTGGATGAAATGTGAGCGCAGCTGCGGATGGAAACGCTGCAGCAGGATGAACTGTGACCCGGACAGAACCGGGCCTCAGCTGGACTTTAATTTAAAATGTGAACCAATGAAGAGGAACGGGTTATTCTGGGTGGGAATAATAATCAAGATTAACTATTTAAATATGTTTTCTTTTAAATTAAACAATAATTATGCCGTCAAAGTGTAGACTTTATTTTTTTTTTATTATCAGGAGTCAAATTGAATTTACTTAAAAAAAAAAAAATAATTTTTCTTTTTTTGATCATTGAAGCTGCTTTGAACTAAATTATTTTATTGAGTAGATGATTTTATCAGAAAAGTTTTGATTCAACAAACTTTTTGTCACCTTAGATTATCAAAACAGGAAGTCCCAAATTATTATAAAAACGTTGTGTGATCCAACAGCACCATACAACAAGTCTTTAAAAGTGTTAGTTTATAGTATTAAAGCTAAAGTTCATTACATTTATTGTATTTATAAAGTCCTGAGTTTAAAATGGAGGGAAAAGAAGGCTGGAGTTTAAAGTAGGCCAGCTGTTTTAGTCAAACTTCATAAATTATTTGAGTATCTGTTGGAGATGATCATCAGCTACCACCTTGACAAATTTAAGCTCGATATCTGTAAAATTCAGATTTTTCGCATTCACTGAGGTTGGTTTGTTGTGGCAGCCATCTTGAATGTTTTAGACATAAATACTTCTTCAGGAGTTTTACTTAAATGTTCTGCGAGTTATTTTACTAACAAACCAACACAAAAACAGGAATGAGTCCATCCTCGTGTTGCTTTTCATTTTATTCCTCTGCACCTGATCTCCATCTTGGCTCCACAAACAGTTTTCCTTTCACACATTCTGTCCGCGTTTGTTAAAATCATCATCACGCCGTCGGTTTGGATCTTTGTTGACGTCGAGCAGAAAAACAGATAAAAGATAAAAAAAGAAGTTTCTCAGATTTGGTCACACAGCTTGTTTAGAGTCCAGAACAGAAAAGGCATTTAATGAGTCTGTAAGGATGCTTTTATGTTAGCAAAATATCTCACAAACCACTGGGGAAATTACTCAACCAATATGGCCGCCTCCTTTAAACCATAAGTATTACAAACTTTAAATTTAGTGAGGCAGCTGAAAGTGCTACATCTTTTATGATTGCATTAACTGTTGATCTGTTAGCGAAATATCGTTTTGTGAGCTAAAACATCTGGTGTGAGCTTCTTAAACAAATATTTTAATCAATTCAAAATAAAGCACTAATAATTCAACCTCAGCTGTTATTTCATCAGGTTAAACATGAGCATTAATGTAAACAAAGCTGTGTGACTGAATCCAGGAGGAACAAATATCAATTAATTGTTTTTAATCAGTGCAAAGTTTCCTCAGAAACAGGGTGAAAATCAAGAAATGAAAGATTCAGATCTCACCACCAGCAGGATCAATAGTGCAAAATTTAATTCAGTGGCAGGTTTCTGTATAAAATCAGTTTTTAATTCTTCATTTATGGCTTCAAGTCATCGACTGTCAGCAGGCAGTGAGAGCTCGTCTGCAAAAACAAAATAAATCAAGTTTCTGGAAGAACTGCTGCTTTCCTGCCTCAGGATGCTGCTCGTCTGGTGGTTCCTGGTCCTGGTGGGCCACCAACCTGAGCAGGGAGACTAACACCTGCAGGATAGCGGTCCTCCAGGATCAGGGTTAGACACCACTGGTATAGTGTCCAACAGTGAGTCTCTGCCTGTCTTTGTTTAGTTTCTGTCAGTCACAAGTGAAGGATTTGAGGATTTATGAAGCCTAACTGTGATAATTGAAGACATTTTGTGACTAATCTTTCAACAACCACGGCAGCCCGGTGAAGCCCAGATTCTGGTCCCGTCTCGTAGTTCTGAATCTGGTTCAACATCAGCTCGTTTATTGGCTGGAAACAGTTTGGTAACGATCACGTCTTCAGTAAGGTGCTCTCTGGTGCCCCCCTGTGGCTCATCTCTGCTCTAACAGTGGATATTTAACTCTCTGGCCTCGGTGGGGATCACTCATCCTTCTTTGGCAGACGTCTAAAATAAAACAGCTACTTGAGTTTAAACGGTCCTCAGATCCTTCAGAACGAACGTTTGTTTTTACGTTCCTCTTGGATTTCACCCACACCTCGATTCTGTGGTGCGTTTGCATAATTCCTCCTGCTGGAAACAGTTTTTGTCCGTGCTTTTTGGTCCCAGCGTCCTCTGGAGATTCAACTTTTTTTGGTCGTGTCGTTCTTCCGCCTGTCGGGCCGCGTCAGCCGACCCGCCGTCCTCCATCTTTACCTGACATCAAAGAAGTACAGGTTGGCACAGATACAGAGCAGCACGATGGTGGCCAGCATGTAGTAGATCAGCTTCCTGAACTTTGGCTCCAGGTCTCCCTGTCGGTACCAGAAGATCTGAGGGCGGAGAGACAAGACACAGATTTAAGCTCTTCTGCAGCAGAATCGGTTAAAATCTGAAATAAACAATGTTCATTAAAGTTTAAGAAGCTCGATAACTTGGGGATTTTGTAATAATCTAATTAACTTTGCCTGTCGCTCCCTGACAGCAAGATGCAGTGAAGTTAAATAAAACTAGAGAAATGGCATTTCCTGCTAAAATGCTAGTGTGAATGCTTCTTGGTGAAAACTTAAGCTCAAAATATTTGATGACAAATGTGTTATTGTGAGTTCATTTTAAAAAAGCTGAAAAAGGGGAAAAAAAAAGCTTAACTTTGCAGAAAACAAAAAAAACGAGCAAAAATATCTGAATATAGAGAAAGCAACCATAAGAACCATAAATAGCTGAAATTAGCAGAAAGAAGCACAAAAAAGCTGAAGTTAGCAGAGATAAGCAGAATTATAGCAGTAAAAAAGCTAAAATTAGCACATGGTACCTGAAATTAGCAGAAAGAAGCACAAAATGTGTAAGATTCTGTACAAATTTAGAAATATTTTTAAAGGATTTTCAGGATGTGGAAAACCTCTCCCTTCATTTTCAATGGCAAAAAAAGTAAAATAGCTGAAAAATATAAATAGCTGAAACAGCAAAAGTCATAGCAGGATCATCATAAATGAGCTGAACGTTTTCATACATGAATTGTTGAAAAAGCTCTAAAATTGTGGAATGACTTAGATGCCGAAAAACGTACAGAAGAAAAAAAGTACAATAGTGTGATGCTGTGAAGCATTTCTACAATGAGTATTTTATTGTTTTTACCAACACTACAGTGGATCCACACGCTAACAGGATGCAGACGGCAAAGAAGATGTTGAGCGGCCGCGGAGGCATCGAGAAGACGAACGATCCGATTACAGTCACCTGGAAAACAAACAAATCTGTTTGACAAGTAAAACTTGTTCGTCTATTTAAATATTTTGTTTGTTTTTTCTAAATTTTCCAAAGCAGAATCATGGGTTTATTTAAAAAATAAAATAAATCAGGTTTTCTGAGTAGAAAAGTCCCACAATTAAAAAAAAAAAAAAATGTTAAAAGTATTGTTCTTGACGAGTTTAATCAGACAGGAAGTCTCTGTATCTGTGGTTTGAAACTGGAGCGACTCACCAGGACCACCACAGACGTAAACCCGCCCACGGCCACGTTGATGATCCGATCCTGCGGGAAAACAAGACGAGTTCGTTAAACAGAGTTCACCCGAGTCGCTCGGCGCCACCACTTCCTGCAGGTCCCCACCCGGGCGGACGTCTCCCCGAACAGGGGCCGGTTGTCCAGTCCACTGGTGCCGTACGTCCGGGTGGAGAAGTCCTCCATGGCAGCAGACGATCCCTCAGCTCCGCCTCCTGGACCCACCGGGCCGCCGCAGCATGCTCGCTCCTCGGGCCGTCAGAGCCAGGGAAGACGTGTGGACATCACGGAGAGCGGAGCAGGTAGACACGCCTCGCTTCACCTGCCAGACAGAAAATAACTTTATTTCTGTTTGGCTGCAGAGCTTACTGAAAACAGAGACGAGACGTTTGGGTACAAATACTAGTTTGGATGTATTTGTATGAATGTACTCAGGTTAAAAACAGGAAGTATTTTCACTTCATTCATATATTTTACTTTATTTCATTCATTGTTTGCTACTTTTACTCTTCAACTAGTTTAAACAAATAATTCACCTTAACAAAAACATTTTTCCTTCCCTCAAACATGAAACTTTTAGATTTTGTTTTTAAATGAAATGCAACGTTTACAGGATAGAAATGACTCGGCACAATTTTGACGCTGCTCTGAAAGGTTTTTAAACTGTTTTATGGATTTTATTGATGGATGAATGATGGTTTTTCCTCAGTTTCAACAAACCAGAAGTAAACAAGATATAAAAACTGATTTAGCAGCAGTTCCTTCACGGGTCGTTTTTTAATCTGTAGATGAAAGAGGAAGCTCAAATCAGAGCCTGATAGGATCAGTTCTGAGAATCTGGACTGGATTTCCAGCAGCTGTGGAGCAACACCAGTTTTATTTCTTAAACACATGAAGTGATTTTAAACAGAAATTAAGTGACGAGTCGCTGCTTTAGTTTTCAGGTTTGTCAACAAAAACACACATCCAGTCCCTCATTTCACCTGCAGTTTAATTTAAGCAGCGAGGCAAAAATAGTTCCTACTTTTCCCTGTTTTTATATTGTTGTTTTATTGTCATATTCAAATCAAAGTCCAGCTCACATCCTCTTTTTCTGCCCGAACACCTGGACTCCAATTTTAGACAAAAACCTGATCTTCTGAGAGCAAAAACTGAACAGAAACTCACAGAAGAGTAAAAAGAAAACATCTGTTTTACTTCCTCCAGAAACATTTTCTGCCTTTCTGGGTGAGAAGGCCATAACCCCCCCAGGAGCTTCATCAGCAGAAATAAAAACCACGAACAGAAACACAAAAAGGCTCGTTATGAACGGGAATAAACCTGGCTTAAAGCTGAATTCCTCCACAAACTCGTGATCTGCTGGATGACGACTCAAAGGAAAAAAGATCTGCTTCACATGTGAGCGGATCGTCAACCCTGGAACTAAAAACTCTGAAAGTCTTTAAACGAGGAGAAAATACTTCACATTCCATTACTTCTGTCTGTGATGAAATAAATGAGTCATTAGTCCAGCTTTTGTTCCTCTATAGTGCAGAAAAACTGATTTATTAATGTCTTTAAGACAAATTATTACAAGAACTCAGGTGTGTATTAAGTTTATTGGCATTTAAATGTAAAAATGTCACTAATACACGTCTGCAAACAAAATCTAGATCCTGTTTAGCGAGACAGATTTTTTGTTTATTTTTTGACGATGACGAAATGTACCAAATAAAACAAAACACGTAAGAGTTGGAATTTGTGAATAAAATGTATATAAACACACGTCTCAGCCTAAGATAAATGTTAAATTTTAACTAAATACAAAACTTAAGAGTTTTCTAGCCAACACAGCCAGGAAATGGTTAAAAAAGTACAACACTTCACTATTATTTTTATCAAACATTTAAATGCAGCTTATACAGCTTAAAAACACATTAAGTTTATTCAATCCGTTTATATTAACTTATTTTAACTTAACAGGTCAAAATTTAAAATTAACTTTGATAATGCGTCGAAAACATGTATTACAATTTGTCAGCAAAGTCGATAAACTTTATTAACGATTACATTATAAAATAAGCCCGAGATTTACTCAGTTAGGCTAACTCGGCTAGCATGCTAACGAAGCTAAGCTAACGCATCGAAAGTAGTGAAATATCCACACACACAAAAAAAAACCCGCACCGAACAAGCCGTGACAGGCCCGGTTCCTGTCGGGTTTACTCACCTCACAGGTTCCGTGTGGGGCCCCCACTGAGATCTTGTGTGGAACCGAGACGAGCCGGGTCAGAATTAAAGCCCGGTAGCTCCGGTTCAAGCTCTTAAAGGTGAGTTTTTTCTTTTAGCCGACCGTGTGCACTTCAGTGGCGGTCAGTAAATTACATTGAGCCGACAGAAACCGGTGTGTCATGGTTTTTTCTCCAAAAATACTCATCAGTTTTATAAACAGCAGAATTAATTTGAATTATAAGTGTAATCGGCAACAAGAGAGCAGAAATATTTAAGAAGGGGTTAAAACCAGGAGTTATAGGGTGATTCAAGCGGGAATTGAACCCGTGATTTCTTGGTTCAGTTGAGGTTCATAATGTCCGAGCTGCAGTGAATGCAACCTCTGCTCATTCAAAACAAAGATGGAAAATTATGAATAAAACTCTAAAAAAAAATAATCCTGCCTTTTGTTTTTTTAACTTATTCATTGTGTTTATTTGCACTGATTTATATTTTAAAAATAGATACTTATTTTAGATTTTAGCTGGGTTTATTGAACATATCTTTACATTTTCTTTTACGCTTATGTCTTGTAAAATAAAATAATTGGTACAAATAGAACAATTAAAAAATTAGATTTTTGTGTAAAAAGTTCAGACTGGACTGGAGCTGTTTGGTTAGTTCAGATTCTAATTTTAAAGGTGAAACGTTGAAGTGTTTACAGCTGGGATAAATGTCTTTCTGATGACATTTTAACAAACATAAACCTCTTGACAGAATAAACTCAGACATGTGAGAGGTGGAGGGGGCTAGTCACATGAGGAGAGCCTGACGGGCCAAGAGATTAATCCCAGAAAAGAAAGTCAGAACGCATGAAATGTGTTTTTTGTCGAAAACAAAGCTTTTTTGTTACACAATTTTATAAAACTAATAAAACATACGTTAAAGAAAATTGACTTGTTCTCATTTTATCACCACCATGTACGACATAAAAAGCACCAATAAGGGTTTTGCAAATCACTAATTGGGTCTTAAATTATTCCCTTGTAGTATATAGTCTTTTTATTTTAGTTTTGAACAGTCCAAGTAATATATTTTAAACTTGGACCAGTTCTGATGTGGTACAAAAGCAAAAAAATTAAGATTGTTCCATAACTTTTACAAATACAATAAAAGGTTTCACAAATCACAGACAATGTTTTAAAACTCTGTTTTTGTTATAAATTAATTTATTCTAGGGTTTGTGTGTTGTAGTTAACACTAGTAAAACTAGACCTGTTCTAATGTACCAAAAAAGGCATGCCTTTCCTGAACTTTCACAAAGAAAATACCGGACTCTACCAGCAGGGGGCGGTGTCAGCACTCTGCCACTTGATCGACAGAATCACAACGTAGAAGAAGAAACAAACTTGGCGGAACGTACTTCTCTGGCGAAGCCGTAAAACATTAACCTCGTTTCAGTAAACAGTACCGTTGAATTCGGGTTTTGTCGGTGAAAGGTTCGGCTCAAAGATGAGTTCGTTCGCGGGTCGAATGAAGGAATATCCCACCATTTCTCTGGACCGGTTCGACAGGGAGAACCTACACGCACATGCCTATTTCCTGTCCCATTGTCACAAAGGTAACCGGTTAAATGTTAATTTATTTAAATAGATTCTTATAATATATCTTTAAAGCTCTCCAATTCGTATGGTTATTTGAACAGATCACATGAAGGGACTAAAAGGACCTCTGCTGAAGAGGAAACTGCAGTTCAGGTGACCGCAGCTGCTTCCGGTTTAACGAATTAAAAGTCTTATTGTTTTTTTTTTTTTAACACAACTCATTCTTTTATTCTACCGTCAAACAAGCATTATGTTATTAAAGATTAAATCTGCTTGTTTGAATTTCTGCATAATTAGAAAGTCAAAATCAGTAATAGATAGATAAACCGGAAATTTAAATGTTGATTACAAAATAAAAGGTTAGATGTGCACAAACAAAGGTTAAAATGTTATTTATGTGAATTAAAAGTGGACATTTTATAATTAAGAAATTTAGAACAAAAACTTATCAAAGCTGATTTACAAATAGATATATTAATAGTCAAAATTAGAGCTTTTTTCTTTGCTCCCTTCAGGGGACTCTGTCCCAGCATGCACCTCTGCACATGTCCAAACCTGAACTTTCCCTCTGATGGACTCTATTCCAGTCCATTAACATCTTCACCTCTGCCCCTCCAGCTCCTCCTCCTCCTCAAAGGTCTCAGCAGGTCTCATCCTGTAAACTGTCCTGCAGCTGTCCCCCTGTCACAAACTGCCCCACTGCTCTGTTCTCTCCTCTCTTTGTTCCACCTGTTGCTTTGGATGTTTGACCTCAGGGACCTAAACTCATCATCCTCACTGGTCCTTCCAGGTGATAATGAGCCTAAAACACTTCCTGTCTTTCATGCTATTCTCTCAGCTTTTAACTTGTAGCTAGAATTTTGCTTCATTTCCCAACTTTCAGATGAAAAGTTTTAATTTACACAATTAGAAATGCTGAAAAAGTAAATAGGGGTGTACCTGCATCGAACCGTTCAAACAATACAGATTTTTTTAAATTTGTTTTATCAGCTAGCTTGTCTTCTGAAAATGCTCTGTGTTGAAGGATCAGTGGATCTGTCTTCGACTACTCCACCTAGGCTGCATTGTGGAGCGCAGATCCACTGAGAAACTTTCTGTTTCAGCAACATTTCATTTAAAAACTGTACTTTTGAGGTTAAACAAATGTTGATAATTAATTTCAATAAATTACAAGTTTAAAAGGGTATGGAAATTTCTCTTTTTTTGTATCGAAAAACTATCGAAGCGTGAGACTAAAGTATCGAACTGAATCGAATTGTGAATTTTCTGTATTGTTGCAGCCCTAGTAAATAAATATGTACTCTAAACCACCAAGATTTATTAAATAATGATATAAGTTGTAGTTTAGAAGTGTATATGAAGTAAACTATATTACCAGGTGAGTTTCAGTCACTTGGGTGACTAGTTTGTTTTCTGCTTTGGTTTGAAAAATTGTGAAATCTTTGCACACACCGTCTACAGGACTTACCTCCTCATTTTCAACCTTTCAGGACCTCTAAATCCTGAAAGGGTTGTCCGAGTTTAAAAAACGAGGCCGCTTTGGAATCAATGCATAGAGCATTTTCAGTCAAAATAAGAGAAACAGATTTTTAACAAAACAACAGAATGGTTTACATTCTAAACCGTAACAATAACTGTTTCCTGCAGTCGAACCGTCAGACTTTACTGCTCCTTTGTGACCAAAGAGCTGCTGCTGAACAACCCAAAGTACGCCTTCTGGGAGGAAAAAATTGTGAGTTTTAATCTCTGTTTGTTTTAATCTTTAAACCTGTTGTTTGACACCAACAGGTTGGAGCATTGAAAGAAATAAAAATCTGTTTCAGGTTCCTCTGGAGCTGGAGAGCCCCACTCAGATCTCACTTGTTGATGAAGCTTCTGGAGAGGTTTGTTTCTGTTTCTATAAACAACTTGAATCCACCTGGAGCAGAACAGTTTGTAGCAGTTATACAGTTATATATAATAACATTTTGCTCATTTTAATTACTCTTTTTTTTTAGCTAGCCTTTTGCTACTGTTAGCATTCACTGTTTTTTTGTAATAAATTTCTCAGGTTTAATGTTGACTTTGTGTTTGTGTGACAGAAACAGGAGATCGTGGTGACGTTGCTTCCTGCAGGTCACTGTCCCGGCTCGGTCATGTGAGTCCAAACAGAAACGCGTGTAGATTTTTATTTTTATGTGTTTTAATTAGAACATTTAAATAGATTAAATAAATCTGTTAAAAACAGCAGTTTGTATTTGGCCTGAAAGACAAAACCCAGGGCAGAAACGCTCTCTTGGGTTCTCATTGGTCCTGTTTGAAGCGTGGAAATGTTGTCAGGTTCCTGTTTGAGGGTGGCCATGGGAACGTCCTGTACACAGGTGACTTCAGGTTGGCTGTGGGAGACGCCTCCAGGATGGAGCACCTGCACTCAGGCAGCAGGTGAGTCTGGACTCACAGAATCTTCAGCTTCACTTCAGCTCCTCACAGCTTCCTGCTTCCTGTCTCTCAGGGTGAAAAACATCCAGAGTATTTATCTGGACTCCACGTTCTACGACCCGCGCTTCTACCAGATCCCCAGCCGGGTACGGCTCCTGTTTACTTACTGCCGCTGATGTGGGTGGAGCTACAGGACCACAGGTTCAGTGTGTTTTAACCATGACTGAAACATGTTGTGTGCAGGAGGTCTGTCTGAGAGGCATCTCACAGCTGATTGGAAACTGGATCAGTCAGAGTCCTCATCACGTGGTGTGGCTGAACTGTAAGGCTGCGTACGGATACGAGTACCTGTTCACCAACCTGGGGGAGGAGTTTAACACTCAGGTGACGCCTTCAGAAGTCTTTAAACTCACAGGTGATAAAAAACCTGATGAAACTGGTTTCTGATTTAGCTGCTTTTAATGAAGCTGCTTTTTCAAATTGTGACCAAATAAACCCCAAATTTTATTATTTTTTATATTAAAAGATGTTTTTATTTTAAGTGACAATTAGAACAAGGGCTGGCGAGCTAAAATCTGCACAATTTTAACTAAAAGTAGCAAAATGCTAACAAAAAAAACGCTGGGTCAAAGCTACAAGTAGCTAAAGGCTAGCTAAAGTAATTAACTGCTGGGTAAAAAGCTAAAAGTAGCTAAAGGCTAGATAAAAGTAGCAAAATGTTAGATTGGAAGCTAACAGCTAAAAGTAATAAAATGTGTTTAAATTCTCAGCTAAGAGTCACAGAATAGTAGCTAAAAAGTAAAAGTAGCTGAATAGTAGCTAAAAGCACCACAAGAAGACAAAAACTGAACCAGTCATCTGACGCTTTCTTCAAAAATAACTTTTTTTGTGTATTTTATGTTTTTTCAAATGTTAATAATAATAACTGTAAATAAAGTAAAAAATTTGAAAAGCATAAAAATTTAAAGCCAAAGGTTTCCTGAAAGAGCCAAACATTTAGATATTAGAGGCTAAAACAGGACA
>JAUBOC010000063.1:15647231-15658211 GCA_032275365.1 Anablepsoides cearensis
CGTGATCAAGAACCGGCTGTTTCTACTGGTGAAAAGACGATGAAGAGAAAAAGACAACAGGAAGTAGTAGTAAAATCACCGAAGTTATAAAAGAAAGTAGTAAACTCACCGACTACAATTTCCCAAAAACGTCACTTAAGTATCCGCTCCCAGGTATAAGGGGCTTGTTGCTCGAAAACCTGGATAAGACGCCGACGTCGCCTCTGATCACTAGTGCTGAGGTAGCAACATGCTTGATTGTTTACATCCACCATGTGAATATCGCAAGAACAAGCGTATTCACGCGTGATTTCAATAACATTTCTTACTTAATGGAAACATCGCAATTGCGAAACTGTGTTTTTTCGACATTGAAAAAATATCGACAACGTTTTGAGCACATTTGTAATGGAAACACAGCTACTGAGGTGGAGAAACTGATCGACATGAATCCAAAATATATATTTTTTTATGTGAACGACCAAAATAAAAAACGTGATCCAAGCAAGTAATGTTAACTCCTAACAGAACCCTACTAAAAACCTCTCCTCACATGTTCACATGTAAACTGTTGGACAGGAAGTGTAAATGTCATTAAGGGCCGACACGTCGCAGTGGAAAGCTGCAGCAGGAGGCGATCAGTAAAAACTAAATCAGCTGGATAAAAGCTGGCAGATGTGATCCACGTTCAGCTGGTATGTGGATCAGCAGAACCCTCTGCGTCTCAAAGGAGAACAGAAGCTGGTTCTGATCAAACTAAAGCTTCGGTTTGTTTCCAACAACAACAAGAGAGACTCCGTCGTCTCAGATTTAAACCAATCACCCCGTCTCCACGCAACTTCCAAATTACATTCACCACTCGGCGTTTCCTGCCTCCAGGTGTTAATAACAAGCAGAGGACAAAACACGGCTTTTATTCTTCAAGAGCACAACCGGCGTGAAGCTTTTTGTTTTCTATAAAACCCAACAGAAGCAGTTCAAGATTGATTTTTAAAATGTTGTGTTCAAAAAAATATAATCAGCTTGTGTCTGTAAAATCCCCCGGAGGGTTTTGTTCCACAAAAACCTGAGTGAAAATAATAAGGTTTATTAGGAAAGCCTTTGTTTTTTGTTTATTTCAAAGCAACATAAAACCGTAGGAGACAGGAACAGAAATATTGTTGTTTTTTTTCCTTCATTGTGAGGACTGAGGCAGGACTGAGGCAGACGGCAGCACCTGTGAGCTCCGTCTTCATCCATTAAAGCAGCTCAAACACGTGGAGCCGAGCAGGTAATTAATCGGCCATCCGGAGCTCGTTTGCTCTGCTAACAAACCCTCCCCAGGTGACGGCTCGTTAACTCCAAGTAACAGTTGAATCACGAGTGGAAAATAAACTTTTATGGAGATGTCGGCTGGAGTGGCAGGGAGGGGGCGTGGCTGTACCTGTCCGGTTGTTGATCCAGATGAGGCTCTCCAGGCAGACGGAGGAAGTGTTGCCCACAGCGACTGTGAGTGGAACCTGCCACTGTAAGCTGCAGACAGAGACACAGAGAGACGTGAGTGAGGGGCAGTGGGACTGGATTGCCTCTCTTATCAGAGACTGATGGTCGCTGACGACCTCTGGGCATCAGTCAGCTTGAAATGAGGCGAGCGACACTCTGTGAGCTGCTGCAGGAGGAAGTCAGGGTGTAATAGCCGAAGCCGTCGGCGCACATCAGTCAGGTGAAAGCAGCTGAAGGTTATTGTCTGTTTCAGGCACTCAGAGCTTCTGTTCAATTACAAAAAGAGGAACTGAACGATCCCTTCCCCGCTCCACTGAACGCTGCAAACTTTCAATCCTCTGGAAAAACAATCAGATGATCACAGATCGGCTCGTTGAACTTTAATGAGGTTGTTTTTTTCTTTCTATTTAAAATGTTGACATTTAGGAGGTAAATGGAATTTAAATGGACAGAATCATCCAGGAGTAACTCTGCAAACACAACAAGTACTAACAAAAGACCAGGAAGTGAGAAGAATCACAAGTTTATCAAAATGTTTTAGTCTGAATTCTTCACATGGAATCACTTCCTGTTTCACTCTTTACAGTCTGGGTCTGAGGAGGAAGAGTCCAGAGCAAGTAGATATATTTTATTATAGTTTTAACAAATAACTTTACATTTTAACTTATCTGTCCTGTAGCTCCATCATCATGACGTCTACATGATATTGCAAATGACAACATGCTAACAGCTTCTACACCATCATTTAGCTACATAACAACATGCTAACAGCTTCTACGCCATCATTTAGCTACATAACAACATGCTAACAGCTTCTACGCCATCATTTAGCTAACATGACAACATGCTAACAGCTTCTATGCCATCATTTAGCTAACATGACAACGTGCTAATAGGTTCTACACCATCATTTAGCTACATAACAACATGCTAACAGCTTTTTCGCCATCATTTAGCTAACATAACAACATGCTAACAGCTTCTATGCCATCATTTAGCTACATAACAACATGCTAATAGGTTCTACGCCATCATTTAGCTACATGACAACATGCTAACAGCTTTTTCGCCATCATTTAGCTACATAACAACATGCTAACAGCTTCTACGCCATCATTTAGCTACATAACAACATGCTAACAGCTTCTACACCATCATTTAGGTAACATGACAACATGCTAATAGCTTCTACGCCATCATTTAGCTACATAACAACATGCTAACAGCTTCTACGCCATCCTTTAGCTACATAACAACATGCTAACAGCTTCTACGCCATCATTTAGCTACATAACATGCTAACAGTTTCTATGCCATCATTTAGCTACATAAGTACATGCTAATAGCTTTAACACTATCATTTAGCTAACATAACATGCTAATAGCTTCTATGCCATCATATAGCTAACATGACAACATGCTAATAGCTTCTACGCCATCATTTAGCTAACGTAACAACATGATAATAGCTTCTACGCCATAATTTAGCTACATAACAACATGCTAACAGTTTCTATGCCATCATTTAGCTACATAAGTACATGCTAATAGCTTTAATGCTATCATTTATCTAACATAACATGCTAATAGCTTCTATGCCATCATATAGCTAACATGACAACATGCTAATAGCTTCTACGCCATCATTTAGCTAACGTAACAACATGATAATAGCTTCTACGCCATAATTTAGCTACATAACAACATGCTAACAGTTTCTATGCCATCATTTAGCTACATAAGTACATGCTAATAGCTTTAATGCTATCATTTATCTAACATAACATGCTAATAGCTTGTACGCCATCATCTAGCTAACATGACAACATGTTAACATCTTCTACGCCATCATAAAGCTAACATGACAACATGCTAACAATGTCTACGCTATCATCTAGCTAACATGATAACATGCTAACAGTATATCATCTAGCTAACATGATAACATGCTAACAGTATATTATTTAGCTAACATGATAACATGCTAACAGTATATCATCTAGCTAACATGACAACATGCTAACAGTAAGTCATCTAGCTAACATGACAACATGCTAACAGTTTCACTTGTCAGTTTAGACCAACTAAATGATTTTATTTATTTTTTAAAAGAAACCTGAACCAATGATTTAAGACTTGTTCTGAATTTCTCTCTAATTAAATGTCAGATCTACCTGTCTCCTCAGACTACTGTTAGCATAGCAGCATGACGTCATTAGTCACCTGTGATAATTAGTTTTAATGAACTCATTGTTTTAAGCAGATGTTTTAGTTTTAATTTAAAAGTTATAGTTATCAGCTGTGCTACAGACGGTCTTATCGTCAGGAAGAAGCCAAACATCGCTTCAAGCTAACGCTATTTGACGTTAAAACATCAGAGGTGGATGTTTGGTTCATTTATCTGCAGAAAAGCAGCAGCTGAGACAACAGCAGCGTTTAAATCAAACTAGCTGCACAAACAGCTTCCTGTACGTCAGAACTAATGAGTCTAATAAAACCCTACTTAAAGGGAAATTCTGCTCACTTCTATTAAAACCAGCAGTTTTTAATTAAACTGGTTTTGATCAAATTGATTCATATTTTAATTAGAGTGGATTTAAATTAGAAGTTGAAAACAATCATCCTTATGCTGAAATCAATTAGAGAGAGATTTGTGTTGATTGTGTGTGTGTGTGTGCAGATTAGGGGTCATTGTTGCCAACTAAAACCCATTTTCCATTCGTCTAGCAGCCGTTTGTTGCTGCAGGCAGGCAGCTGTGGATCGATGCCACTCACAGCCAAATATTTAATGTGATAAGAGAGTGAGTGACAGGAGGGGAACTCCATGCTTCACTCTGGTGTTCTCCATCACTCGCAGCTCAGCCAGCAGAATGTCTTTATTAATATTGATGCGTGTGTGTACGCTGCTCACAGCTGATGCTTTATTCATCAAAGAGGAGAGGAGAACCAGCAGGACGGCGTGAACTCGTCCACACCACAACTTTTTACACCACAACTTTTCTGGGACCGAACCGCTGCTGCTGCTGAGGATTGTTTTATTCACTGGCTTTAAATAGAGAAACTGCTTTTCCCTAATGCTGATTGCTTCAACACAAGCTGAAAGCTGCTGAAATAAAGCTGAAAATATTTAATAACAAAACAGTTAAAGCAAGAAATATGTTTAACTTAGCAGAATAATAGCTGAAAAGAGCAGAAAAACGCTCAAATTAGCATAAAAACAAGCTAAAGGTAGCAGACAGAAGTGTAAATTAGTACCAAAATGGTGAAAGGTATAAATAAGAAATGTTTAATTAGCAGAAAAAGATGCATAATAGTACAAAAAAAGTAAAACAGCTAAAACTTCCTTTAGGTGCAGTAAAATAGCTAAAACGAAGCTGGAAATTTTAATTAACTAAGCACAAAGAAGCTGAAAGAGACACCAAAATGTGAATTTAGCTCAAAAAAGCTAATGGCTAACACCAGCTGAAAATTAGCTAAAATTGCAGCAAATAGCTGAATACAGCAGAAAGCAACTGTAAGAAGCAGAAACAGCTCAAATTAGCAGAAAGAAAAACATAAAGTTATAAATAGCAGAACACTTAACTGAAAGTAGCAGAATTACAGCTGAAAAAGGCTACAATTAGCATAAAAACAAGCTAAAAGTAGCAGTCAGAAGTTTAAATTAGTACCCAGATAGTGAACGAGGTAAAATAAAAATGTTTAATTAGCAGAAAAAATTCATAAAAGTAAAAAAAAATTGTTGTAAAATAGCTAAAACCTCACTTAAGTGCAGTAAAAGAGCTAAAATGAAGCTGGAAATTCCCAAATTCACATAAGGAGCACAAGTTTACTGAACTAAACAGAAAGAAGCTGAAAGAGCAACAAAAATGTGAATTTAGCTCAAAGCTAATAACAGCTGAAAATTAGCTAAAATTGCTGCAAATAACTGAATATAGCAGAAAGCAACTGTAAGAAGCAGAAACACTCAAATTGGCAGAAAGAAGAACAAAAAGTTAAAAATAGCAGAACAACAAAATAGAACAGAAAGAAGCAAAATTCTAGCTAAAAAAAATCTAAAATTAGCAAAAAAAAAAAAGAAGCTAAAATTAGCAGAAGGAAGTTAAAAAGAGTAGAAGCAGAACAAAAGCTGTAAGGTTCTGTAAAAATGTAGAAATATTTTGAAGGATTTTAAGGATGTTAAAAACAGCTTCATTCATTTTTTATTGTGAAAAATGTGGCTGAAAAAGTGAAATAGCTAAAAAAAAAGAAGCATAAATAGCTAAAATACCAAAAGTCATAGCTGGAATGTGCTAAAGGAGCTGAATGTTCTGATTTATGACTTGTTAAAACAGCAGTAAAGCTGCAGAAGGAGATATGTGACAAACAAGTGTACAGAAGAAACCTGACTGGTGTCAGTGTGACGCTGGTGAACCTGCTCACACTTATTTAAGTGGATGATAAGATTAACCAATCAGAGCAGAGATCAGATGCTGGAGAAGAGTCTAAAGTTTGGACCAGCTGGGTTTGGGCTCATGGTTCTGAGCTGCACAGTCTGACCTTCAGGGTGAGCAGCCTCAGTCTGGACCCTTCCTGTTTAATAAATAACGACAAGTTTTAAAAAACTGAACCGGATCAGTTTGACTCTGATAAAGTCTGCAGCTGATCCAGGTTTATTTTACCCTCAGCCTCTTTGTGTTCTCAGAACAAAAGAACTCGTCTCATTAAAAACAAAACGTCTTTTTTTCTGAACCATGTCAATAAAAGCAGCTTCTGTTTGAAACAGTTCTGACTTCCTGTTGGCTGCAGGGGATTAATCAGATACAAGTCAGGTGAACTCTCCTCCTGATGGTGTTTAAAACATCTTTTTATGAAACAAACAGGTCTGACTGACAGCTTGTTTCATCAACAGTTAGATTAAAGCTCTGTTTACACTGAGCTGCTGATCAGTGTAAACAGCTGTGTTTACAAACTATTTTAATCCAAATTTTAAGAGAATTTATAAAATTTCGCAAAAAGGAAAAAATAAAGAAACGCGAATCAGACGTGTTTCCATCAACTGGCTGGAAGCAAATCAATTATGCAGACGCATGTGTGTAGTAAACAGGAAGTAAACAGGAAGTAAACAGGAAGTTAACGTCACAAACTGGCAGAGTCCACACATCCCAGGACAATGGAGAGAAGTTACAGGGGCAGATCTAGGATTGTTCTGAGCAAGGGACCATCAAGGGGCCACAATATTCATAGAGGGGCCAGTCTTTGTTCAGCATCTTTTCACACAAATCCCCAGTTTTGTTAAGGTTTTTACATTTAACCAGTCATACATGTTCAAACACTTGTAATGTAATGTAACCACTTTACAATCAGGCTCCCCTTATAGATGCTTTTAAAGAGTTTATAGATTATTAATTCATCTGTAAACACTTTATAAATTATTAATAAGTCTTTGCATTAATAAAGGACAAGAAAGAGACTAAACTCAGCCAAATCTGTTTGTGTTTTAAACATTTCAGACTAGTTTATACCTTGTAGCACAATAATATTTTAACATGTAATATTGTGAATTACTGCATTATAAATATACACAAATATTAATGGATCCTTATTGTAAAGTGTAAAACTGTACATTATTTGTTAACATGTTTTTAACTTTTTGCTACATCATCATTGTTGACAGTTATATGTTTGAACAATAATTTCAAATATTGATAATCAACACAAAGTTTTAAAAATGATAATTTTTCACATTAAAGACTAACTTTTGGCCTTTATAAATGTTTATTTGTCAGTAATAAATATTGTTCTGTTTTACACTTTACCATAAGTCTCCCTTTGACAGTTTTGAATATTTGTAATGCAGTAATACAATATTAATATGTTAAAATGTGTTTATTGTTATTGTACTTACAATGTAATAACCTAGTGTGAAATGTTTAATTAGCAGCTGTAGATGTAATATGTGAACAGATTTGTCTCATTATTTGGTAAGAAACTGAACAGTATTTTATGTTATTTTAGCTCTGTCAAACTCCCAGTTGTTTTCACCAAGTGATCACTAAAAAAGGCAGATTTATGTGAATTTGTTGGTGAAGTTATTTGGTAAATCCTTCCTCATAAAATCGTATCTTGGAGTGCGTTTGTTGTTCAACATCATTAGCATAGTAAGATTTGTTTAGTTTACATGTCCGTAATGCCCCCGCCCACTTTTTTTTCAAACCACCAATAACGTTTAGAAGAGGCAGTAAAAGAACCAATCAGATGTTGTGAAGACAAGCAGCACTGCCTTCGCTCTCGTGTTTAACCCTGGTTATGATGACAGCTGTTCATCGCTGTCGTTTGTTGCCCCCCATGTGTCGAATGTGTTTCCATCTCTCCTTTTGCACATAAACTCTTTTTCAAAAACCTCCTCAAGCAAATGTATCAACTGTTTTGCGAATTAGAGGAAGTTTTTTCGAAATGTACCTTCTCTGATGTGATACTTCAAAATGTGCATTAACAAACATTGATGGAAACATGACTTGTGATCATGAAGCTGCAGGATCAGAGCATGGATGAGACCGGCCTCAGGGTTGCCAGATAAAAAGTTTTTTTTTCCGTGCATATTTTCACCAAACACAACACACACCTTATCTTACAACACTCTCACTCAGCATAATGACTGACAGTCATATAAATACATCATATCTGATGTTTTGACTCAAAATATGATGATTCTAACCTCTTCAGCTCTAAGAGGTTTTCTTGAAGTTTTTTCTCTAAACACATGTTGAAATATAACTGAGTATCTCAGCATTTACAAACTCTACTTAAATAATCTTGGTATCAAACTAAAGCTATACTTGGGAGATTTTATTAGCAGTGTAAATATTAAAACAGCTGCTGTGGTTTTAGAGATATTGAAGATGGAACATAATATTTTAATGTTTTTTTCACTCTCACCTGAATAATTATTTCATTAAACTGTATATATCTCATTTAAAACCATAATGAATCAGGTTAAAAACTCTTGTAAACCATAAATCCACTTGTGAACATTACCTTTGCAAAGATTCATGCTGCTGAAATGAACTGGAGCAAAGTTACAGGTTTTAGTAAAGAAATAATTTAGTGTTTTGTTATTTTAAACAGGACAGATCATGATGGTAACATTAATAAATGTTAGCTTTCTATTGATACCAAACATGTCCAGGTTCAACTGACAGATCTGAAGTTAAAAAAGTTCAAAGAAATAAAAAAAGCTGTTTTGCATGAACAATAAAACACTTTACTGTGTCTCATTTGGCAACCCTGCCTGGTGCATTACTGCAGTGGTTCCATGTAAACTGGTGATTGTTTTGTGTTTACTCCAGTAAATATCTGGTGTAAACAGGGCCTGAATTAGATTCTATTAGATCTGATCCTCCTCATGAAGGACAGATGAGGAGTGGAGCAGGAGGTCTGAAGCACCACAGTGTTTGTGAACACAGCTCAGCAGGGACACTGAATCAACTAAAAGCACAACAACCGGTTCTCTGTGGGAGTGTCGGGGAACACCCGGGGTCCACAGAGTCCCACAGAGTCCCAGATCTGGGCCTCCTCTGGAGCCGAACACAAAGGCCTCCAGAGGGCAGAGCAGCAGAGCTCCGGGTCAGAAATGTCAGCAGAAACCTGACGGCCGAGCAGGAAATAAAAAAACTAAAATGTACAACAGGTAAAAGAGCTGCTGAAGTATTGATGGAAGAGAAAGTGGGTCGATAAAACTGAGCAGAGAATAAACTCTAAAGGTTGTGAAGGATGTGAATAAAACATGCAGATTAAATATGAATGACACATAAATGATGGAGAGGAGCAGAAGCAGGTGAGGAAGAACTGGAAACCTGACTTTTTTTTCAGCGGACGGATCGTTTCAGTGATTAATGTGCTGCAACCGTTTCAGGATGGTTCAGTTCTCAAGGACTCAGATAAAAGGAAGCCTTAAAAAACGCTGAGTCAGCCAAACGGCCTCGACGTGTTTTTCTAACCTGGTGTTCTTCCTGACTTCCTCTCCGTACAGGAAGTGCTCCTGGCTGATGGTGATGTAATGGGTGGGCAGCTGCTCTGATTGGTTCTTGCTGATGGTGACGACGGGGTACCCCATCTGCAGCGTCCACCTGTCCATCATCTCCCCGATGTCGATGTCCCGCCCCTCTGAACGCATGGCCTTCAGCAGAACAAGAGGGGTGTGGTCACTGAGGGGTTAATGTGAACCTCTGACAGGTTGGTTAGTATGGAGAGCCATTACGTTCAAAATAAAATAAATAAATAATGTAATTAATAAAGTTTGAATAAATATTCCATTAAATAAACAAATGTCTCTGTGAAATAAAACAAAATCCATAAAATTATAATACATGTTTATATTTATTTACTTTTAAATTATTAAATAAAATTTTACTTTATTTATTTATGCCTAAATTTATATATTTTTTTTAAATTAAAAACTTTATTTTATTTTTATTTGCATATTGGAACATAAAATAAAACGACATGAAATAGCAAAACAGCCTGAAATAAAAGGGGAGTTCAAAATAAAAGTCCCTGAAATACGTAAAGTAGTTTTACAAAAAACAAGTGTCACAAAATAGAACTACAATATGTAATAAATTTAAACAAATAAATAAAATAATAAATAAATAAATAAAGACATGCTAAAAATGTATTATAATTTTATGGATTTTGTTTTATTTCACCAGGACATTTATTTATTTATTTATTTAATGGAATATTTATTAAAACTTTATTAATTACATTATTTATTTGTTTAATTTTGAATGAAAGGGTTCTCCATACATTAGAGAACATCCAGCGACCTTCATCTAATTAGAGCTGTGATTGGTCAGCAGCTGATCAAGCAGCACTTTGTGTGTAATGAAGGTGATCACAGGTGAACTTCTCTGTAGGACAAACAAGCAAACAAGCCTGCAGCAGTTACCACGGCAACAAGCTCCCCCCGTCTCGTCCAATCAGTCCTAACAAGCGTCTCTGCGGCCTTCATTAGGACGGCTCAATAATTAACAGCCTGACTGAGTCTGGCTGCTCCTCCCGCAGTAAGAGGAGGACCCCTGAGAGCCTTACCTGGGACAGCTTGCTCCACAGGTCGTCTCTGGCTGCGTTGCTGTACATGTGACTCAGCAGATAATCCTGAAAAAATAACAATTATTCAATAAATAATGTGTTGCTGTACATGTGACTCAGCAGATAATCCTGAAAAAATAACAATTATTCATTAAATAATGTGTTGCTGTACATGTGACTCAGCAAATAATCCTGAAAAAATAACAATTATTCATTAAATAATGTATTGATGTACATGTGACTCAGCAGATAATCCTGAAAAAATAACAATTATTCATTAAATAATGTGTTGATGTACATGTGACTCAGCAGATAATCCTGAAAAATAACAATTATTCAATAAATTTTATTTTACAGGAACTTAAAGATTTGGTGACGTAGCTGTTATTACCTAAAGGTAGCTTTTTTAAGCTATATACACAGATTTTGTAGCTTTTTTAACAAATTTAT
>JAUBOC010000063.1:15700054-15710112 GCA_032275365.1 Anablepsoides cearensis
ATGTGCCTTTTCAAAAATTATGATGAAGCTTTGCCACCCTGAGATGGACCAAAAAGTTGTCTGGCCCATGGACTATTTATTCTAACGCCTGTTTGGAAACGCTCACCGTAACATTGCTTCTATAAACCGTCTAAAACCTTGATCCTGACTTTTAGTGACTTTAAAGTAAAGATATTTAATCACTTCTCTCCGCTCGACCAGCAGGATCTGACAGATCAGATTTAAGACGTCTGCAAAGAAGCAGCAGAAGAAGAAACCAGAACTTTAAGATCCTACAGCTAATACCGGAGTAAAATGTTAAGAACATCCCAGGAATTAGACAGATCCGAGCAGCAGAAAACAAAACATCTCATGAACAACTGGTGTAACTGAAACAGGACTGTCCTGGTCCAAGATGGCCGCCACAGCTAAATAGTCGCCCTCATCCCGTACTCTGAGATCTAAGTGACACGTAATGATTTAAGGTTTCACCAAAACAGCTAAAACTCCATAATTTATCAGCTAAAATGATCCATGTCAGGCTGTTTTAGTAAATCTGAAAATAATGAGCTAAAGATGTTAGCATTAGCTTGCTGCTAACAACTTGAATAACAGATGAAACATTAAAACTAAAAGCTCTACAGCAGAAACCTGGATGTTCAGGCTGGAAAAGCATCTACTTCCTGGTCTCTTTGGTCACATGACTCCTTCATTAGAGGTGTTCTTCATCTTATTTGATGAAGAGGAGTGTTTTCCCACCAGCTGCTCTTTACTCTGAAACACCTCTTTCTTTGTTGCACCTTTCTTTCTTCCGGGGCTTCCACATCCTAACGATTTTTCTTTTCATCACACATTAACGGTGACGGTACCTTCAGGAGGACCGGCCCCGCCGCCCGACAGAACCCATTAATTCAGCCGGCGCTCCGACGCAAACAGCCAGGCTGCCGGGCTTTTAATTGGCCCCGGCCCAAATTAGACACATTTATCCATCTCTCACATTAGCCCGGACGGCCCGTGTGAAAAATCCAGAGGCTCCAGCGTTTCCCTCCCTCAGCTCGTCTCACAACTTCAGGCTGAAGCAGCGACGTTAGCGGCTAATTAGCCTCGTTAGAGGAACCTCTGAGGGGGGATCTGGAAATAAACATTCTTAGTTTGGAGGATTTTTTATTCCTAAAACCACACAGACGAGTCGACACAAACAGAACATTAAACTTCAGCTTGATGACTTTAAAATGTCTGCCTCAAATATACCTTTTAGCTAATGTCTTGCTAATTTTAACTCATTGTTTTGTTTGGTCTTAGCTTAAACATAATGTTTTGATAAATTTAGCTATTAGATACGTTTAGCTAATATTTTGTTGGTTTTGGTGACTACTTTGTGGGTTTTAGCTTTTAGCTAATGTTTTGCTGTTTTTACTTGTAGTTACTATTTTGTTGGTGTTAGCTTTAAGCTATCCTTTTGCTAAATATAGCTATTAGCTACTGTTTCATTATATTTATCTATTAGCTAATATTTTGCTGGTTTCAGTTTCTAGTTACAGTTTTGTTTGGTCTTAGCTTTAAGCTATCGTATTGCTAAATATAGCAATTAGCTACATTTATCTTTTAGATAATATGTTGCTTGCTTTAGCTTTTAGTGACTGTTTTGTTGGTTTTAGCTTTTAGCAAATATTTTGCTGGTTTTAAGTTGTAGTTATGGGTTTGTTGGTCTTCGCTTTAAGCAACTCTCCAGCTCAATTTAGCTATTATCTACTATTTTGCTGGTCTTAGCTTTTAGTTGCCATTTAGCTGGGTTTTTAGCTAATGTTTTGCTTGTTTAAGCTTTTGGCTACTATTTTGCTGGTCTTAGCTTTTAGTTGCCATTTAGCTGGGTTTTTAGCTAATCTTTTGCTTGTTTAAGCTTTTGGATACTATTTTGCGGATTTTAACCTGTAGTTGCTTTAATGTGTTTATGCCCTTTAGCTACTGTTTAGCTGGAACTAGCTTTAAGCTGCTGTTTAAGTTGTTTTTCAGGCCACGTGCAGCTCTACCGTCTCTGCAGCATCTGAAACCGTACCTCACAACCACAACAAAAAAACACAGATTTTAGCTGGTTTTAGCTGGCTTCAGCTGGTTTTAGCTGCAGTTTGATACACTGGCGTAAAAAGATTTGCACACAAATGACTATAAAACCTGAGTTACAAAAAAATGACAGAAGTTTGTCAAATAACTGATGAAAAATAGAAGTAAAGGCATTTTGACAAAAACTAAATCAAAGTTTAGGTAAATGATGATAATTAGGTCACAATTAAAAATCCACAAATGTATTAGTTTAATAATCATTTATTACATAACCAACTTGTTTTAATATTTATAAAGTATGATACGTTTTATTTGATTTAACAAATAAAGGCTTGATGAGGAGCAGTTTGTTTTTTTTTGTCATGATGAATAAAAAAGATTTTTACCTCCATAATGTCCTAAAATCTATATTTCCAGATAAATGACTTGTTTTAAGCCTGTTTGATTGTAAAGTTTCAGACTGCTGAACTGAGATCAGGTCAGTATCTGTGTACAACATAAACTATACATCAGAAGTACTACAGTAGAAAAACACTGAGTACACGTGAAATGAAGAGTTAAGTACTGCTGAAGCCATGAATCCAAACCTCAGTCATGTTCAGTGGTTCTGTAGGGACCTCATTGGGAACTGGTCTAAATGCTGAACCAGTGAAGATATTTAATCTTTTTAAGGGTCAAACACTCAAAGATGGTCTGGACTGTCGGACCACCAGACTGGTTCTACCCTCTGATTGTCCTGAAGGTTCAACCACAGACAACTGGACTCATTTTTTCTTTTAATTCAGTTTTAATTAGTTTTTACAGTGGATTTGATAGTTTTAATTAGTTATTATTGCTTTTTTAATGCTTAGTTTTAGTTTAGTTTTTATTAGTTCTAGTATTAGTTTTTTGTAGTTTGAATAAACATATTTAACAATGCATCCTGCAGCTTGAAGTGTTCCTATGAGTTAACTAACCATAACTAACCAGCAGCTCTTTGATCATCAGGTTCAGCAGCAACACCTTCCTATAATAATCCTGTAACTCAGTTTTACCAACAAAGGACTCAGTCAGTTTTAAGAAGGTGACAATAGTTGTCTAGAATGATCCTGGTGCTACCTGGCTGCTGGACCATGACTTGTTTTTCACAGGAACTAACAGAAGCTGCTCGTCAAGATGCTCAGTTAATGAATCCCTTGTGAAGTATTCAACCTGTTTTATCACCTGTTTCCACTACAAGACACTTGTTTGTTATTTTCTTACAGTCATATTCAAAGAAATCCCAAGTCAGACTTTTCTACTTTCTCCCACCTTTTGTTGTCGTCATTTTGCAGGCGAGCGTTACGGACCATGATGTGCCGTAATCAGTCCACACGGGTCAAAATAAACTGACAAACACTAAAACTAAGGATATTCTGTCTATTATTTCAGTTAATTTTAGTTAGTCATTGTTTTTAATTTTATTAGTTTTTATTTATTTAAGTTACTAAAATGTTTTTACAATTTCAGTTTTCATTATTTAGTTAGTTTTGGACAGTGGTGGGCACAGTTTCCCTAAAGCACTAAAGCACTAATAGGAGAACTAATTTCTTGATTAGTGCTTTAGGGCTTTTGCTATTTTTTTTTTTATTTATTAGTGGATTAGCACTTGGTAAATTTAGAAGCACTAACTGAGTTCTATAAATGTTATTGATCAACATTATTGTTAACAGTTGAGGGTGAAAACTGTCAATCATTTTGTTCATGTGTCACTTATCTACAAGGTCACATGTCAAACTGAAGGCCCGCAGGCCAAATGTGGCCTGTGGGTGACTCCCATTTGGCCCTAAGGTGACTAAGTGACAACATTCTGCACACAGTGAATATTGTCTCATGTTGACTGAAGAATGTTTCAGGTGTCAGCTGATTAGTTTAGTGCTTTAGATTTAGAGGACCTAAACATTTGAGTTAGTGCTTTAGGGTTAGTGCAACTAATGCCCACCTCTGGTTTTAGTTACCTATAATAACCCTGAGAGGAACGTCCTCAGATGGAGCCTGGAGGGGTCCGTCTTTAAGGAGTCTGGTGGTCTTTGTTTAAACGAGGACCTTAATGATCATGTGAGGACCCACAGACCAGGTCTGTTGGACCCTTTAGGTGTACTGGTGATGGCGTACCTCCAGGCGGTCTGCGTGCAGCACGATGAAGCGTGTGGCGTTGACGCACTCCAGCTCCACGCTGACCTCTCCAGAGAAGGTGAAGTTGTCCATGTGGACGGCCAGCCGCAGGTCGTAGTGCCGCGGCCTCACCGACCCGGGGAGCCTGGAGCTCTTCCAGGGCTGGACCGCCTCCTCGTCCCCCCTCTCGCCGGCCTTCTCCCCCCTGCTCCCGCTCGGCTTCCCGGACCCCCTGGAGCCGGCCTCCCCGCCGGCGGGGCCTTTCCGCTCGGGCCCGCCGCAGCCGTCGAAGCGCAGGCCGAGCGCCACGGCGGCCGCCGTCACCACGATCAGGGTGATGATGGACAGGGCGAAGCCCAGCACCAGGCGCTTGTGCACGGTGATGTGGCGCTCGGTGGTGCGGGGCCGGACCACCACCGACTCCGCCCACTGGTCCGACAGGCCGCGGCCGTTCCGCATGGCGCCGGGGCTGCTGTCGTTCAGTCCCATCTGGCAGGAGACGTCAGTAAAGCAGCAAAACCAGCAAGTTCAGGGTCAGAAACCAGCTGTGGGACATTTATACTCTGACCTTTGACCTCTGACCTCTGACTTCGCTCCACTTCTGTCCTTCAGCTCTGACCGCAGCCAGCTCCGCCGCACGTCTTATGTTTCAGAACCGAACTCTGATGAAAAATCGATGGTGGATCTGTGTAGATCAGGACACTGAGAGGGAGGAAGAGGAAGAGGAGGAGGAGGAGGTATGCTGTTGAGGATGTGACTAAACATCCATAGACTTTCAGCTGATATCAGCTAAACTCCAGCCCTCCTGAGCAGGAAAACAGCTGAACTTGGCTGGATTTCCTCAGATGTTAAAATAAAAACCTGATCAGAACCAGAACCAGATCTTAACGGAACATCTGGGTCAGCTGATCCACGTAGACCCACATCAAAGAGACAAACGTATCAATTAGAGGAGGAATAACCAATTAGCCTTCATGCTTCTGTGGGTTTTATCACTTATTTTGGTCCTTTTAGGTGAAATTAGCTGTTAAATTCAGCACATTAAGAGTCTCCAGCTGCGGGGGGGTAATGGGGGTATCTGCTTCCTGTCTTTGAGGGGGGGTTGGGGGTAATTTACAGCCGGCATGTGGGTTTATTTCACTGGCGGAGGAGATCATTCACTCCCCGTTCCGCCTCATGTACCTGATGGATTAAAACCGGATTAAAGCTGATTGATAACCGGGGAGACGGAAGCCGGTCTGCGGGGCGGGCGGAGCTTGAAGCAGAGGCAGGAAAAAAGGTGGAAAATCCCGTTTTTATCAACCGGAAAATTAATATTTATAACCGGATCGATGACGGGGGGCTTATTAAAGCATAGTTCGGTTAGTTGAAATCCCTCCGCCGGTTGTTCGGTAACTTATTTTACCGCCGTTGGGGACATAGATATTAAAAACCCCTCCGCGGGTGAAGGTGGACCCTTTTCGGTCCATAAGCACCTGCTCTCGGAATCAGTCGGTCACCTACCACCCGCCCCTGGTCTGGAGCTGGTCCCGGGATCCGTTACAAACCGGCAAGAATCCGTTCAAAGCCTTTTAAAAAACAAAAAACATCCGCTTCGGCTCCGTTCGTGACCCGTTAGATCCACCCGGGCAGGACTCGTCCCGGGCTCGAGCCCCTCTCCTCCGGTGCTGCCGGTCTTCACCCGGACTGGAGCCTGGCGAACTTTTTAAAGAGCCGCTGTTCCTCCTCCCTCCCTCCGCTCCCGATGGTGATGATGGTGATGATGATGAAGCTCCGCTCAGCATCCCTCCGGTCCGCCGAGGAAAGGGAGAGTTGTGGCGCCCTTTCAGCTCCGAGTGCGCTCGCGGTGTGCGTTCACAAAACTGCGCACGAGCTGCTTCTAGAGGCGCGCGCTGACAGAGAGAGAGAGAGGAGAGGGAGGGAGGGGTGAGGCGTCCCCCCCAGACTCCATTCAAAGTTGACTCCATTTTACTTCTGATGGCGCGAGGGAACAAATCTATAATTACTTTACTCAGTTATTAATTAAAGCCTTCCTCATAATGACAATTAGAGTCATTCTGCTGAGAATTAAATAAAAAATAAATCCTATTTAACATTTTTAATGTGAAAACATTTCTTTAAAGTGCCTCCGACAAGCATATCCTTTAAATACAAAAAGTAAAAAAAAAACATCTTTATATTTAAGTAACTTAAGATATTACATATGATTTTACCCATTTTGTCATAAATGGCATATTTTCTCTTGAATTTGGCTCAGCAAAGTGAAACAGGAAGTGACATCAAAGGGGAACTCTTTAATAAAAGAAACTCTGGTCTTTGATTATTGAAACAATCTTATTTAAACTATTCTTCAACTCTGATAGTGACTCAAAATAATCTAAAGAAACATCAGATTATTTTCTAATTATTGCAGCATCGCTATGTTTACATACAGACATTCCCCTTTGACATCACTTCCTGTTTCTTGACATTTTTGCAATGTTATCAATGTTCTCTTTCCAAAAACGCATTCACATTTATTACAAAAATTTGACTTCACAGGCACTTTAAATACAAAAAGTAAAAGAAAACATCTTTAAGTAACTGGACATATTACTTATAATTTTACCCATTTTGTCACATAAATGGCATATTTTCTTTTGAATTTGGCTCAGTTCCTGAAACAGGAAAAGAACCAAAGGGGCGCTTCTTGTAAAAAACAAAATAACTCCATGGTCTTTATTTCGATTATTTTCTACAGTTTTGGTTGTTAGCTGTAGCAGCGCTCTGTTCACATGCAGACATTCTCCTATCCTGTTACTTCACAGTCAAATATCTCAACAGTTGTTCATCTTAGCAGAGTGAAATTTCTTTTGCAATGTTATTAATGTTATCTTTCCAAAAATGCATTCATATATATTAAAAAAAACTTGATGTCATGGGCACTTTAAAGCCAAGAAGAAAAATACTAAAATAAGGGTAAGATATGCAAAAATTCTTACAATTTAGGCAATAACCCCAAAACTGTTGTCTGTCCATAATTGAATTCTAGTAAAACCTCAACTATGTTGTTTCATTAAACTGTTTTTTGGAATTTTATTAAAACCAGATTGAGATTTTTTCATCAAACCCAAACTGTCAAAACCAATTTATGTCTTTTCAATAAACTCAAACCATCTTTTCTTTCATCTTAAACCACAAAACTGTCATTTAAATGTTTTCAAATTCATGTTATTTTGTTGCTGTCCAGCCCTGAACTGTTCCTTCATTTTGATTAAACCCATGTTTTTCAGTATTTAGTTTTCTGTTTTTGAGGAACCTTTAAAAATTAATTGATTTAATTTGTATTGCACTTTACATTTTCTAAAAGCTAAAAAAATAAAAAGACTAGAATCTCTTAAAAAGGAAGGTCTCCATTTCAGGGGTATCTTCAGATGATCAACAATTTGACTTCAGTTTGTTCTTTGCCTTTAAGGCCACAAAGAAAATAAAATGTTTAAAAATGTCAATAACACATGTTCATTATTTAACCTATTTACTGTAAAATCCTGGTTTAATATGTTCACTAACATTTTATGGTTATTTCTTAATCTAAATGTAAAAAAAATCTCAAAAAAATTGCAGCTAAATTCCTTATTTAAAAAGTCAGAATGGAACGCAGCCTTTGCTGTTTTTGTTGTGACCTCATCATCCTACGACAAAATAGCAAATGCTGACGCAGCTAACACAGCTGATGGTGGCATCTAAAATTTAAATTCAGAATGTATTCATTGAAAACAACATGGATGGTCCCTGTGGTCCAGCAGTTTGAGTACACCAGCTGCAATGGCCAGTTTGATAGCAGCTTTAGCAGCGTTAGCAATGTCAGCGTAAGCAAGGGTAGCAGCGTTAGCAATGTTAGCAGCGTCAGCAGAGTTAGCAGCATCAGCAATGTTAGCAGTGTGAGTAATGTTAGCAGCATTAGCAATGTTAGCAGCATTAGCATTTGTCACAGGATGATGACATCATAAGATTGGCGCAATGACAAAGGCTGAGTTCCATTACAAAATATCTAATTGTAAACTTAAACGTTTAGATTTAGTATTTAACATTTAGACGTAACATTTAACAGTTAAATGCATAATTTTGTTCAAAATTAGTAAAATGTACATTGAACATTGAACTAAAAAACAAAAAAGTAAGTGGAATTTTATTTGTTATTTTACATTTGGTTGTTTATTGGTTGGTTTTGTTTGTTAAATAAATAAAGTTTTATTTTTCCTGGAGCACCTGGAACTGCTGATATTATAGTTTCAGTTTAGACAGTAGAACTGCTCCTAAACGAGTCTTTTCCTCTGTATTTTGGCAGCGTTTCTGTCTTTTTGTTGCGAGTCTTTCATACCTGGCCAGCTGTGAAAGTTGCAGGTGTTCCTCCCTTGTTACCACGGCGACGGCTCATCAACATTCACCCCCGCCAGCTGTTTGATTGGCCGATGACACGAGCTGTCCAACGTGTCACTGACCACCGGCAGCAGCTGGTAATTTTACACTGATTGGCGTGTTGCCGCCCATCTATCATGGGACGACGGAGCGCTAAGGCGTGTTCGCCTGCAGCACCAGGCGCCTCCGAACAGTCGCAACGTAAAAAAAACATCAAATAAAAGAATAAAAATCTGGACATTTTTATCTGTCAGACGCTCCGGCGCTCAGCGCACCTGTCCAAGCTGAAAGAAACACTGTCTGTCAAACAAATGATACATTTCACTGTCTGACTACAGCAGCCTTTAGCTGCTCTGAAACTTTCCATTTTCTTAGTCTGAGACTCTGAGCAGTGAGGGCCTGTTCCTCTGTGAGAGACCAGAGGATTTATCCATGTGTCTGTTAGCAAAATATTTCACCAACTACTGAACAGACTTCAGATAAACTCAAAGAATCACTTTATGAACCGTTACAACACTTTTAGAGTCAGCTAACAGCAACAGCTAACAGCTACAGGTAACAGCCACAGCTACAGCTAACAGCTAACGGCTACAAATAACAGCTACAAATAACAGCCACAGCTAACAGCTACAGCTAACAGTCCTTGCTAAGAGTTACTGTTAACAGCCACAGCTAAGAGCTACAGTTAACAGCCACAGCTACAGCTAACAGCTAACAGCTACAAATAACAGCTACAGCTAACAGCTACAGCTAACAGTCATTGCTAAGAGTTACTGTGAACAGCCACAGCTAAGAGTTACAGTTAACAGCCACAGCTAAGAGCTACAATTAACAGCCACAGCTAACAGCCAACAGCTACAGCCAACAGCTACAGTTAACAGCTACAGCTAACAGTCACAGCTAACAGATACAGTTAACAGCTACAATTAACAGCCACAGCTAACAGTCACAGCTAACAGATACAGTTAACAGCCACAGCTAACAGCCACAGCTAACAGCTACAGCTAACAGCCACAGCTAACAGCCACAGCTAACAGCTACAGCTAACACCCACAGCTAACAGCTACAGCTAACAGCTAACAGCAACAGCTAACAGCCACAGCTACAAATAACAGCTAACAGCCAAAGCTAACAGCTACAGCTAACAGCCACAGCTAAGAGCCACAGCTAAGAGCTACAGTTAACAGCCACAGCTAACAGCTACAGTTAACAGCCACAACTAACAGCCACAGCTAACAGCTACAGTTAACAGCCACAGCTAACAGCTACAGTTAACAGCTACAGCTAACAGCTACAGTTAACAGCCACAGCTAACAGCTACAGTTAACAGCTACAGCTAACAGCTACAGTTAACAGCCACAGCTAACAGCTACAGTTAACAGCTACAGCTAACAGCTACAGTTAACAGCCACAGCTAACAGCTACAGTTAACAGCTACAGCTAACAGCTACAGTTAACAGCCACAGCTAACAGCTACAGTTAACAGC
>JAUBOC010000063.1:15833899-15846210 GCA_032275365.1 Anablepsoides cearensis
ATTATGGAACTGAAAGTGAAAGTAGTCAAACTGAATTTTTAATAAACCAAAATACAGTTTCAAAGCAAATTAAATTCAGATTCAAAACTTTAAATTCAGTTTCAAACCAATGTATTCGATTTCAAATTATTCAAATTCAGTTCCTGCTGGAACAAGATTTATCACATGTAGAATCTGTTCCATATTTGTCTCTAAACCTGGTCCCCTGTCCTCCAGGGTCCAGGTACGGGATGCCCATTGACATGTGGTCCCTGGGCTGCATCCTGGCGGAGCTGCTGACCGGTTACCCTCTGCTGCCGGGTGAAGACGAGGCGGACCAGCTGGCCTGCATCATCGAGCTCCTGGGCATGCCCAGCCAGAAGCTCCTGGATGCCTCCAAGCGGGCCAAGAACTTTGTGTCGTCTAAAGGGTACCCCCGCTACTGCACCGTCACCACCCTGCCCGACGGCACCACCGTGCTGAACGGGGGGCGCTCGCGGCGCGGGAAGGCGCGCGGCCCCCCGGCCAGCAAGGACTGGGGCGCGGCGCTGAAGGGCTGCGAGGACGGCCTCTTCCTGGACTTCCTCAAACACTGTCTGGAGTGGGACCCGGCGGTCCGGATGACGCCCAGCCAGGCCCTGCGCCACCCGTGGCTGAGGCGGCGGCTGCCCAAGCCTCCGACGGGGACGACGACGACGGTGGGGGAGAAGACCCCCACCTCCAAACGGGGCATCGCCACCGACGCCATCACCTCCATCTCCAAACTGGCCACCACCTCCTCCACCACCACCTCCTCCTCTTCCAAAACTAGGACTAACCTGGCAGCCATCACCGACGCCAACGGGAACATCCAGACTCGCACGGTTCTCCCCAAGCTGGTCAGCTGAGAGTGAGCGGACCCCCACTCTTCTGTGGGGGATAAAAACTTTACAGCAACCAGCTGAATAAAACTGGTGTCCAGTTCAGAGCAGCTGGTTGTTTGTTGCACTGCTGCGGTGCGTTCAAGGCAGACGTCGGAGTATTAAAACATGCAAAGCCTTCCGGCTCGGTCGGACGCCGGGCCGAGGAGTCCTGAGAAACCAGGGTGCGTTCAGGGCCGCCCCGAAAAAAAACAAACAGCTTTTTATAATTTGAGCGAAACAACAGGAAGTGAAAACCGTGTGAACTGACTGTGGTGCGTTTCAGACAATCGGAACACGTCACACCGACCTGTAGCTTCAAACTCACAAACACACGAGAAACATGGTGCTAACAGAGGGAACAAGGCTTTTTTTTAAATTAAATTCACATGAATTAATCAGTTTAACACCAAAAATACTCAGTGACTAGTTTTTAATGGGATTTATCCTTTTAATGCTAAAGCTAACTGAGCTATTAGCTCGTCGGCTCTTGTTTTATTTGACTAAAAAACAATAATTTGTTGCATTTTAGTTCAGGGACGTTTACTGAAATGACTCTCTTTGATTTTAACATCTACCTGCAGGCTGGCTAACCTAATTGGCCAGCTACCGTTTCATATTGGCTAGCTGGTAGTACCATGCTAGCCCGAGTTAGCATAGTGCCTGTCAGCAGGCTAACTGTTAGCTGGAACAGATTAGACAGCTAAATGTTTGCGTTTAGCTTTTTACAGTTTACCTGGCTAGCAGTTAGCCTAGTGGACTTTAAGGTGTCAGCTAGCTGTAGCTAGCTCACTGTTTGCCTTCTTTGTCAGTCTCGAGGCTAACTTTAGCCTTTTATTAGCCATAGCATGTCAGCTCTACACTGCCCGGCCTTATTGTAAAGTGTCAGAACGACAACTTTTTTTTAATAGCTTAGCGTTTTAACGTGTTTGCCGTCGAGGTTAGCATTTAGGCTAAACAAGACGTGTCTGTGAAGGACGTCATCAGAGCCAGTTTCTCCCTCTTTTATCAACCAAATATCATTTTTAAAAGTGCAAAATGACCAATGAAGGAGTCGTTTAGAGGCAAGTTATAAAATGATGTTAAAATGAAATGAATGAACAGTTTGTTTATTATCTGAGGGGAGAAGAAAAGAAGTCATGAAGTAGCAGGTAGGCAAGTAAAAAACATTTTACTAACCCTCAAAACAATTCCAAACAAACTTATAATAACCAAAATATCACTAAACAGGACCTGTTATTATTTACTTATTCTTTTACATGTTTTATGTTTTTCAGTTTTACATGAAAATAGGGAAACTTATGTTGCTCCAGTTAATAATACAAGGTTTTAGTGTTTTTAATTAATTTATTTAAACATCCTATTTTGCCCAAAAGGTTTTAAATTTGTGAGCTGAAAACAATTTAGGGAAGAAAAGTGATTTTATTTGCTGATAATAGATGATCTGATGATCTAAACGAATAATAACTTATTAATAAGTGATTAATAACTCAAGGTCAAGATGAAGGATTAATATTCACTCATTTGACACAAACCAACAGTTACAAAGTGAGTTTCTTCATATTAATAAAAGTTGTACATTTTAACACAAACGTTCTCATCATGTGAAGGATGGACTCCTCCAGCTCATTGATCCATCAGATTATTGATGGGTTAATGATCAAGGTTCTGATGATCACACTTCACAGCCAACATGCATGCTTCAGTATTGCTGAATGAACATTTTAATGTGACTGAATGATCTGTGTGTGAGGAGATGTAATTTATTTGCCACGTTTTAATATTTAATATCCGTGTATTTACTACGATGTGCAGTTTATATTGTATACTTGAACAGGTGTGTGAGTGTGTGTGTGTGTGATGTACGGAGCGGAACGTATGTGTGCAATATCTAAAAAAGAAAAAAAAACTTTCTTAAAGCTTGTTCCCTCTCACACACACACACACGTATTTATAGAAATACAAATTGTACCTGAAAGCATCGTGAACAGTCAGAGGAGGGGGGTTCTGAGGCTCCGCCTCTTGTAGCACACAGGAAGTGGATGACACTGACGCACAGGAGGAACTGTAAATGTAGATGCTTCTACATGCTCCGCCCATCTCAGGGGAAGCTCCGCCCCCTCCAGTGGGAGGAGGAGGAGAAAGAGGAAGTGGGGAGGGGATCCTCTGATGTTTTTGTTTTGTTTTTTTCTAAAGATTTGATTGGTTGATTGTAAGTTTGTTTTGTTAGTTTTGGGTTTTTATAAAAATTCTTTTGTGAGACGGAGTGCTGAGATGTAACTTTGTGCCTTTTGTATCTTAATGCCATGCCCCGCCCACTCAACACAGACACACACACACACACTTACTAGTTACTAACATTGTAAACAAAAACTCAGCTGTGCTGTTTGGTTCCTGTTTTTTTATTTAGATTTAAACTCAGATCTGGTTTTAATGAGTGAAAAAACAAAAAACATTCTGATATAATTCTTAATTTAATTAATTAACAGCAATGCAAAGAGAGAAAACAACCTAAAAAGTTAATGCTAACTCAAGCTAAAGCACTTCTACGTGTAAAAACAAATACAAACATTAATCTGGATTACCTAATCTATTAATTGACAATTATTTCAAAAGACAATTTACAAAATAAATCATTGAACTTTAAATACAATAATTTAAGTCTCAAAGCATTAAAAAACACGTTTGTGTTGTAATAGCTTAGCATGTAGCTAAGCGCTAACAGCATGCAGCTCTGAGTTTAGCCATTTGTGTTTAAAAATACATTATTCAACACACAGTTACTGGTTAGTTTAGTTATTTTGCTAACACCGTGCCAGCTCAACACACTGAGGTATCTGTCATTTTTTAAATCGAGCATTTTGTGCCTCAAAACTCATCCTCACATCGACCAGTGGAGGCTAATGAACCAAGCACAGATTGTAGCTTTAATTCAGCTCATTCGTGTGTGTGTGTGTGTGTGTGTGTGTGTGTGTGTGTTGGGGTAACGGAGGGTTGTACAACATGGCTGCACAATGTACAGACATATCAGCCAAATGTCGCCTCGTGACTCAAAGACGACTGCTGACGACGAGGCTAAGCTAACACTAGCCGTTTGCTGCACTGACGTGTTTTTCTTACAGTGAAGCTAACACTAGCCTACTGCTAACTGAATGCTAGTAGCAAATAGCAGCACACGCTGTTGGTATGGTTTTTAAAGCAGTTGTTTTTTTATGTTTGTACCTCAGATCGCATTACTCTTATTGTTATGACTAACACCCAGGGCATTTGGTTTATCTACCAAAGTGCATTCCTTTACAAAGGTAGCTAGGCGCTAACTGCTAGCAGACGTCAGTCAGATAATACGACAAAAAGCAAAAAGGACGAGTGGAAAATATGATTTTTTTTTAAAACAAAGTCTGATTCAAATGTCTTCTTAGTAGCATTAAAAAATGAGTTTTTGCTAATGTGTGAAAACAGCCTGTTAGCCAACCTGTTAGCCATTCGGCTTCTCTCGGGGGTCTCTGCAGCCACACCTTGTGTTTTCCGAGATGCTTGCCTGCTGGCCTCGTTGTTTGTTTTTATTTGTAAATAATGTGCACAGTGTTTTGAGGGTGAGAGTGTGAAATGCGCCACAGCGCGGCCAGTTTTACAACGTACTGTAACTACTGTACAGAACACAGAAGTCGACACTTTTCTAGTGAGCCTTTGTTAAATTTATTGTGGTGGAAAATATTAATAAAAACAGTTTTATTGATCCTCTATGTTCTTTATTTCAGCACTTTTTTTCAGTTCAGAAGCATCCAACTTTAGCTGACACTGTTTTAAATTAACTTTAAAAGTTTTGGAAGTGGTTTCTGTAAAACGACTCATCAGATTAAGAAAAAAAGATCTGGATGTGATGCTTTAAAACACCAGAAGCATTCAGTTCCCATCAGGTCACTAATTTTACAATATTGTGTGTGTGTGTTAGTGTCCCTCAGCTTTATGGGATATTTTGCTAAGTTTTCCCACAACGAAAACCCTTTTGATATATTTAGCTTCTAGCTAGCCTTTAGCTTTCATTCTACTTCAATTAACTAGCTGTTTTCTATTTTTTTGGCAAACCATTAGCCACAGCCTTAGCTTTTAGCTAGGCTTTAGTGTTTTGCAAATATTAGCTTTTAGCAAGCCTTTTGCTTTAAGTTTTAGCAAGTGTTTTGATACTTTCAGCTTCTAGCTCACCTTTAGCCAGCCTTTAGATAGTTTTTGCTAGCATTATCATGCTTTTAGCTAGTTAACTATTTGTTATTAATATTTTAGCTAGCTTTACTACTTTTAGCTAAATCATTCCTCACACAGTCATATAACATTTAAACCAAATTAACCAAGCAGATAAATCCCAATCCTAAATTATAAATGAATGAATGTAATAAAATTCCAATTTTTGGACAAACAATCACCAAAGTTTGTTTGTTTGTTTATTTATTTCAATCATGAATTGAAAGGAGTACAAAACAGCAAGTCATCCAACAATAAAAGAAAGAAAATCCATTAGTAAAAAGATCTAATAAAACAATAGAAAAAACAAGTCATCCAATAAGAAACAAAAAATAAATAAATAAATAAATAAACAAAATAATGAAATAAAAATAAACAATGATGCATACATAATCAGAATGGGAAGGAAAATAAAAAGAATTGTGACAAGTTTGTCTGTGACAAATTTGACATCTTGTGAACAAAATTATTGATTTATTGATCTAAAATTATTCCTTGTTGGAACCTTAAACCAGCTGTGAAGTAATTGATAAATTCTGAATATAAATAATCATTTAGTGAGTTTTTAAATTACTACAAAAGCCTTTTAAAAGGTAGAAACCCTAAAAAGCCTTTTCCTACCTGTGTTTCAGTGAGCAGCTGGTGCATTGTGGGTAGAACCTGGCTGCCTTTGAGCCATGCAGCAGCTGTTTGTCTATAATTAGCAGCTGTGTCCTTCCTGTTAATCTCCTCACAGCTGCTCCAATCAGACAGCTGCTCCTCGTTACCATGGTGACCTAATTAACTTGTCAATGATGGGCAGAGAGGAGGAGGAGGAGGAGGAAGGGGCTGCAGGTGAGCAAACGTTCAGAGATCCAGAGAAACATTTATATTGAGTTATTTTGTATTTTTTGCCCAGTTTTGACCAAATTATTCTTTACAGTGAAGTTAAATACAAAATAATTTATTATCAAACACGTCTTATCCATAAAAAGAGATAAAAATCAAATTTTATCTAAGAAATTAGTCAGATAAATCTGTTTAAATGTAGCGCGAATGCTAAAGCTTGGTGTTAGCTAGCTGAAAAAGCTAAGTGGAAAATGCAAGCTAGACGCACAAGCTAGCTAGAGGAGCAGAAAGCTACCAAAAGACTGACTATAAAAATAAAAGTCAAGTGAAAAACTATCTGAAAGGAGTAGCTAGCATTCATCTACTTTAACATTTAGCATTCTGCTGTTTTACTGTTAGCATTTAAAGTGTTTATTAGCATTGAGCTAATTTTAATGTTGGCATTCTACTTCTTTTAGTGCTAGCGTTCTGCTGATTTACTCTCGTATTAGCATTCTGCTGTTTACTGTTAGCAGTTTAAGTGTTTAATAATAGCATTCAGCTAATTTTAATTTTAGCATAGCATTCTCTGACTTTTACTATTATCATTCTACTATTTTTACTGTTAGCATTCTGCTACTTTTGCGGATAGTATTTAGCTACTTTTGCTGTTAGCATTCTGTTACTTTTACTATTAGCACTGTACTATTTTTCTATACTGTTAGCATTCTGCTACTTATACTGTTAGCACTTTGTTACTTTTACTGATTGTATTTAGCTTTTTTACTGTTAGCATTCTATTTTACTATTAGCATTCTACTATTTTTACTGTTAGCATTCTGCTACTTTTGCGGATAGTATTTAGCTACTTTTACTGTTAGCATTCAGCTATTTATACTGTTAGCTTCTGCAGTTTTTTAAGGTTACCATTCTGATACTTACTGTTAGCATTCTGCTACTTTTGCTATTAGTATTTTGCTACTTTTGCTGTTAGCATTCTGTTACTTTTACTTTTAGCACTTTGTTACTTTTACTGATTGTATTTAGCTATTTTACTGTTAGTATTCTACTGCTTTTACTGTTAGCATTCTGCTACGTTCAGTGTTAGCATTCTGAGTCGTTTAGTGTTTATCGTGTTTTATGGTGTTCAGACAGTGTTTTTTATAGTAAATGGTAAATGGACTGAACTTATAGAGCGCCTTATCAAGTCCCTCCGGACCCCAAGGCGCTTTACACTTACAGACATTCACCCATTCACACACTCATATATTTTTTTGTCAATTAATTGTTGAAACCTTTGGAAGAAAATTTTATTAAAATGTCACTAAAGTCTCGTGTTCCATGAGTATATATTCTTAGGTTTAAATTTCTAAAAGCAGGTGAAAATAATCCCTCAGATTAATGCTTGTTCTCCTGGATTATGCAGGTGTTTGTAGGATCAGGTGGAGGAGCTCGGTCTCAGATCTGCCTCTAATCTCCAACATTAAACTCGTTTATGTCAACCGGGTCAGCCAATCAGAACCGAGGCTGCAGGTGAGTCAGCGGGCCTGTGTTTGTGCTGAGTCATGGATTACTGCAGGCTCATTACATGTCAACAAAACCAGAAAATCCCACCTGAAGCAGCTGATAACATTTTTTTATTGTGTTTTTATAAATAAATCTATTATGTTTATGAATTTATTCTACATGCTCAGTTTGTTTTAGCTGTGGCGTCCATCTTGAATCAGCTGACTCCAAACATAAACATCATTGATTACATCATTACCCGCTGTTCGTCCTGCTTCTGTGGGTCAGATCAAAGAGAAACCTTCATCCTTCTCTTTGCTGAGTCACACCTGATGATGATGATGATGATGATGTGGGTTAATCTGGACTCTGGTGTTTGGATCGGTTCCTCCAACTGATGAGATTTACCTCCGTCACCCGGAAATAAAGTCGTGAGAGGGTTTATTTTAACCTGCAGGAGACTCGGAGCTCAGGGGAAACTGATCCGAGCCTCTGGCTGCAGAACCCGAGGGTCCGAATGAAATCTCCTCTTACAGGACAAATGTCAAAGTCCACAGAGACGGTCCTGCTCAGAACCAGGAGGACGTCTGAAGGTCCACAGCTCTGCTTTATTCTGAAGGAGTTTCAGTTCAACTTTTCCTTCTAACAGGGACTTTATTCTACATAAAAAGAACTAAACACTGGGTTAAAGTGGCTAAATGGTAGCTAAAAGTTAGGCGAAGATGTTACAACAACAAATTTAAGAAAAAGAATGATTCAGCAAATAAAACATAATAAATAATAATAAATACTATAAATTAAGGGTGAAACAATACATGTACCTGTATCGAACCATTTAATACACACTTTGTATGTAACAATAAGATTATTTCAATTTATTTTATCAGCTTGTCTTCTGAAGCTGCTCTGTGTTGAAGGATCAGTGGATCTGTGTTCGACTACTCCACCTAGGCTGCACTGTTGCACTGTTTCAGCAACATTTAATTTAAAAACTGGACTTTTAAAGTTAAACAAATGTTCATAATTAATTTAAATAAATTACAAGTTTAATTTTTTTTCTCTTTTTTTGTATCAAAAAATATCGAACTTTGAGACTAAAGTATTGAACCAAACTGAATTGGTTTCTGTATCGTTGCAGCCCTACTATAAATATCCATCAGTAAGCTAAGCTAAAAGTAGCAAAAGGCTAGCTAAAAGCTACAAGTAGCACAAAAAAACAGAAACCAACAAAATGTTTTTCAGGAAGAAATGAAAACCTCTGTGATTTTATGGAGACAATATTAGTTAATAGAAGCAAACGTCTCCTGAATGAGCTGAAGGTTTTTATACATTAGCAGCTAAAATAAAATAAGGTCTGCTAAAGCTGTTGGATTACTAAAAAAGAAGAAAATATTCTTCTGATTTTACTTTTTGGTTAAAAACATTTATTTATTTATTTATTTTGTCTGGGTAAAGATGAAAGCTGAGTCGACACAGTCCAACCCGGACCGGGTTCTAGATGAGGAGCAGATCCACACACCTGGACTGGACCGTCAGACCACTGTGACCCCTTTAGGGACTCTGTCGGGTTGAGGAGGTCTGTCCTGTCCAGAGGTTTGGATCGGTTCTGTTGTGGGACGGCTGCAACCCGATCTGCTCCTCAGCTGCTCGGAGCCACACGCCAAAACCTTTTATTTATTTATTACTTCCTGACAACGTAAACAGGAAAATCACCTGATCTTTATTTATCTGCCACCACCAACAGGTGGGCGTGTCTCTGTCAGCAAAATATCTCATGAAGCGTTTGGTTCACTTTGTTCAGCTTTATATTTAAGGGACTTGGCGTAAAACACACAATTTTACCCATTTTGTCCCATAAGTGGTATGTTTTCTTTTGAACTTGGCTCAGCCAAAATGAAACAGGAAGTGACATCAAAGGGGAACTCTGTAACAAAGAAAACTCTCTGGTTTTTGTTTATTGAAACAATATTATTTGAACTCTTCATCTCTGATAGAGACTCAAAATAATCTTAAGAAACATCAGATTCTTCTCTACAGTCTGGGTTGTTTGTTGTAGCATCGCTCTGTTTACATTCAGATATTCCCCTTTGACATCACTTCCTGTTACTTCACAGGCAAATATCTCAACAACTGTTCATCTCAGCAGCATGAAATTTATTTTGCAATATTTTATCAATGACCTCTTTTGAAAAATGCATTCATATGTATTACAAAAAATTTGACTTCACAGGCACTTTAAATGCATAATAATTTATTGAGCAACTAATGGTCCAACCTAATTCAAGATGGCCGCCACAGCCAACTGACTTATGAAATCATAAAAATGGTACAAATTTATTCAGTTTTTCAGATATTGAGCTAAAGTTTGGTGTGGTAGTAGCTGAAACTGATCCCAAACAGACTCTGGCTCTAAATCTCTTACAGGACGATTTCAGTCTAAACTCTGTTTGTTTGTTTTTTAATAGTAAATATATTTAGTTCCTTCTATTTATTCTATTTTTTATTCAACCAACAAAACAGTACAAAGACAAAAATAATCATAGAGATAATGACAATTTCACGTTTACATATCTTTCTAAACTATCTATTCTAAATAATTCCTCTTTAACATCAAATTATGAAAACTTTATGAAATTACCATGAATATTAACCAAGTAAATCAACTGACTTAGTAATATTTAGTAAAAGTAAGTAAATAATAATAATAATAAAACATTAACAACAAGTATTTAAACTAAGGGAAAATAAATAAAAACAAAACAATTATGAAATAAAAATGAGTTTAAATCAGTTTAAATTCTGTAATAAATGAGAACGGTTTGATTGCAGTATTTATTTTATTCAAGATTTTTAATGCTTTCTCAATTGGAAGAGATTTTGTGTGAATAAAATTTAGCAAACAAGTCTAAACTGTGGGTGACAGGCATCCCCTCCAGGACCACTGGGTCTGGTCTCACTGCAGCTCTGACCCGGTTCAGCAGACCAGAATAACTTTAACGTCTGAAACGTCCCAGCTTCCTCGAAGCCTAAATATAAACACGGCCTCTACCTGCCTCTGTGTGTCTGGATCTGTGGACCCCCAGCAGGCCCACACGGGTCTGCAGAGGGGGTCTCTGGGTTCAGGACTAATGGAAAACTCTGTGTGTGTGTGTGTGTGTGTGTGTGAGCAGAGGGTGTCAGGTGACAGGTCAAAGGTCAGTTTATTTTCAGCCCCCCCCCCCCGTACACGCTCAGTCTGAGCCCACCGTGGGTCCCTGCAGGATTCACAGAACCGACCTGTCTTCCCAGGACTCGGGTTCTCCTGCTGGTTTCTTCATAGAAAGTCAGTTGTTTGGGGTCAGAGTTAAGATGAGCTGAGAGGCTCTCTGCTGCCCCCTGCTGCTTGAAGGATCAGGTTCAGGCTCATGGACACAAACAGGGTCTTCAGGATCTACTTATTTTAGGATTCACTATTTTAAAGGCTTCTGTTCATGTGTGTTAGCACAATATGTCATGAACCAGTGGATGGTTTTAATGAAACTTAAAGTAGCTGATGGTTTAATGGATCTGGTAGCATGAAGCTAACCGTAGCTCAGTCAGTTTCACAGATATTGATGTGAAACTTGGTGTGGTAGTAGCTGAGAGTCCTCCTGATCACAGCCTCTGTTGGTGGTAGGTTTTCTTCAGGCTTTGACAAATGGAGGCCAAGATCTCAGTTTGATTTTCATTCACTAAAACTATATTTATAATTATAAATCTCTAATAAACAAAACTCTTTATTTAAAGCTCAGATGTGATGAAGATCAGAACTTCCTAATCTGAGGCCATGAGGAGAGAAAGGGTGGACTGTCCTGACTCTGGAACAAGATGGTGGGTGGTTGGATGATGGATGGATGAAGGTTGGATGAAGCTTAGTTTCTCCACCTGTCATGTCAGGTTCTGTCCACCAGGTGTCAGCAGAGACCTGACTTTAAACCTGCTGTTGGTGAAACATGAAGTCTGAGGAGCTTCAGGTCTTTTTGATCCACCTGAAGAAAAACTGAACCTTTAATTTGTAACAAAAAGGACAAAAAATCAAGAGAAATAAAATAAAATAAGAACTACAGACAGACGTGTAGACAGAACTGTAGACGAACGACTCAAGAACAGAGTTTTGTTTCTCAGTCTTTATATTAGAACTGTTTGGATTTGGGACTGTTTTTGACCCGGGTGGTTCTGGATCCAGACAGTTTTAGATATGACCCAGAAATCGTTACTGATGTGTCAGATTAAGACTCTGGATCTGGATTTGATTTCTGGTTGCTTGTATCTGGCTTCCATGACCTCTGACAGGATGAGACCAGGTCCAGCTGAGGTGGGTCAGAGTAAAAACCTGCTGGGTTGTTTCTGGACTGGATCCAGGTGCTGATTCTCATCTCAACACGTCTGATTTGTCTGCCTCTGGGTCCTGCACTGTGAGTTCAGCATGTTTTAGATTAGAAACATTTATATAAATAGTTTTTTTATTGGTTTCTTGTAATTATTAGCGGCACCTGGTGGCTGTTAGAGGAGCTGCAGCAATTTCTTTTAAAAACTAAACATTTCTAAACAAATAAAATGTGCTGCAGCTTAGAAAATATACAGATTTTTTTCTGACACTGATTTATGAGCTGCAGAAACTATTTAAATATTTAATAATTATATTAAAACTGTAATGTTTTTTTATTCATTCATAATATTTCAGAGATCCTTCACAGATAACATCAAGACTTTTAAAGATTAGAAACTAAAAACTGAAACAAAACATTTGATCACACTTCAGTGTCTGTAACGTGTAAAACTGGAATGAAACTGTGTGTGTGTGTGTGTGTGTGTGTGTGTGTGTGTGTGTGTGTGTGTGTGTGTGTGTGTGTGTGTGTGTGT
>JAUBOC010000063.1:15872793-15885415 GCA_032275365.1 Anablepsoides cearensis
AGTTTATTAATGCTTTATTCAGGAGGTAATAAACAGTTTATAAACAGTTTATTAATGCTTCATTCAGGAGGTAATAACTGTTTTTGCAGAGTTTATTATTGCTTCATTCAGGAGGTAATAAACAGTTTATACAGAGTTTATTAATGCTTCATTCAGGAGGTAATAAACAGTTTATAAAGAGTTTATTAATGCTTCATTCAGGAGCTAATAACTGTTTTTGCAGAGTTTATTATTGCTTCATTCAGGAGGTAATAAACTGTATAAACAGTTTATTAATGCTTCTTTCAGGAGGTAATAAACAGTTTATAAAGAGTTTATTAATGCTTCATTCAAGAGGTTATAAAAAGTTTTATAATACTAAGAATCGGTTATAAAGCATCAGTCACATTAAAATAACAAAAGCTTTATTTTTGTTCATGTTTGAACAAAACATGAATTTTGAATCTAAATTATGGAGAAATGAATGAAAATGTAGGAAACTGTAATACCGGTTTTATAAATGATTGTTAAAGTTCATTGATCACTATTAATAAAGCATTTATAAATGATTACTAAGAATATGAATACCCTCTTAATAAATAAAGGATTGTTTATAGTTCATAAAGGGTTTATAAACTCATAATAAAACTTATTTATTCATATTTCTTATTATAAAAGGGTTTTTATTGAGAAGTGGAAACAAACTGGTTTACGAAACTAACATTAGTTTAATTTCAAATCAGTAAAACTGAAAAAATAAAAGTAAATGAAGTAATTTAGCTGAATTAATTTTCTTTCTTTGATGAAATAAAGAGACTCACGCAGCCCTGAGCCTGCAGGTCCTGGCTCACACGGTGGAGGTCGGTCTTCAGCTGGTGCATGCTGGGATGCTCGTTGTCATAGTGATGCAGGATGTTGTGCAGGTAGAAGTCCAGGATGTTGGCGTGGAGGCAGCAGATCTCCACGTTGTTCTGCAGGAGGCGGAGAGGCCCAACGTTCAGACAAACGCATCTTTTTATTTAAACCTTCAGTCGTAAAGAAAACGTCTTACCTGGTTAGTGTTGACTCTGGGCATCAGTCTGGAGCTCGTGTCTTCCTCCGTCTGCTTCCTCTGAGCCTGAAAAACAAAAAAACACAACATAAGATGGAACATTTAAAACCAACAAATTATTAGAAACAGAAACTTTTATTTTTCAGATTTAGATGGATAAACAAGGTTTAAATCACATCTCTTTCAGGTTGGACACTCACGTGTTGGGACACCTCCCGGATGGCGCCGTGCGTCTTCGGGTCCTGCAGCGGCCGGCTGAGCGACCGGTGGAACGGGTGGGCCGCCGCCTCCTCCGCCCAATCCATCAGAAGCAGCAGGGCGAGAGCGGCGAGCGCCGGGCGGAGGAAGGAGGCGATGAGGACAGAGGCCAGCTTCATGATTCAAACAGGTGAGTGATGTTAATCCGTACGGAGCGAAGAGAGAGAGAGAGAGAGTTCTCAGCTGCAAGACAGAAACAGAAAATATTTAAAAACGATGTGAAGAGGATAAAAAGTTCCTCTGAGCTGCAGGAGTTCACCGACCTGTCTGAAGGTGCTGATGTGCAGACGTCTCTGAGCCTCGGCCCTTTATACACCAACCCTCCGCCCCCACTGCTAAAACTAGGGCACCCAAAAACCCACAGGTGATACGGACCTCCTGCTCCGTTTACTGTCACACACAGAGGAAATTAAGTCATTCCAGGTGTGACGTCTTCAACTATCAGGTTAAAGCATAAAAGACTAAAAACATTTTAATACTTCTTACTACCATTTTCATTTCCTCCCTGCGTCTTTGTTTGTTTTCTGCTCCCTGGTGGGGCGTGAGCTGGAAGTTACTGATTTATTTCCTCCTGAAAAAAAACCCCGAGCTCGTTTTACAACAGGGCAGATTTAATGTTGTCTCATTATGCAACACGCTCAGATTATTAAGTAACAGAGCGACGTAACCAGGAATTATTACAAATAAAATACACCTTCACACCAGGCTTCCTGCTGCAGGTTTGGAAACCTTTTGAATCTGCTTGAAATATTTTCCAAAACCTTGAAAAATCTAGAGTTGAAGATAAAAAGCTACTTTTTTATATTCTACAGATAAAATTCAGATTTTCTACAAAGCAAGACACCAAATCTGTTAGAAATAAAATTTGGACACAAAATACTGTGCAAAAGTTTTAAACCAACTCTACTTTTGTGACACTTTCCTTCTGAAACGTGTCTCCCTGGGAAGAAAATGTAGAGAAAAGAGAGATAGTTAAAGTTTGCACAGGACTAATTTTAGTTACACTATTTCTAGGATGATATCAAACGTTCAAACACGTCAAATATAAATGTTGCATATTCAGATTTTTTAAAATAATACAAGCAATAATATTAATTTTGTATAAATTAGGAATAACACTTGAATCGTATGTATTGCAACACACAGAAAGATTTTTCATATCAGTATTTACAGTAAAACCTTATAGCAGCATGTCGAAAACACCAAGAAATTAAATAATATTTAGAAATTTGAGTGAAACATTTACACACATTACATCTAAAACAGTTTTTAGCTTTCAGCTGCAAGTATGTTTTAAATAAATCAATAAGATCATCATAAAATAATGCATGTTTCCTTTATACCAGGGATTTAGATGGAGGGGCTCCAGCAATACAAGCTGACCCCCCCAGCTGGAACTTTGACCCCCATGAGAAGCGAGTCACAGTGATCCAGGTGATGTTTCAAATGATAAAATCTTCTTTCATGACTAAAAATAGGTAAAAACGATGAAGAAGCAGGTTTTTCCAGGTTCTGTTGTTTACATACTGGAACGGCAGACATGATACTTCCTCCAGGGATCAAACAAATAAAAATGGGTCAAGTTTAAATCCTGGGGAAACTCCGCCAAACATCAGATCACCTGAGTGGTTTACTTTTTTTATTTTTAAAACCTGCCTGGCCCGGTGCGAGGGGCCGACGCCCAACTTCCCCCTGGTTTGCTTAAAGTTTCCTTGTTGCCGTTTTCTCTGATTGAAAGGATTAAAAGGATCAAGTGGCTTTTTTCAGCTTTTCATTGTGCTGGATGTGGGTGTGAGAACCCCTCAGAGACGTTTCAAAATAATGCTCCAACTTCCTGCTGAATTTACATTTTATCTTCAGCTCAGACAGAATTAAACCCAAACAAGTTGCTCACAACACAACGATTATTATTAGATGTTTAAATGTTAGTTAAGAAAGAAGCTTCTGCAGCTGCAACTTTATTAAAATCACTGTTATTACCTGCTGGTTGTTTTATGTTTAATATTTAGATTTTCTTTATAAAACTATAAAACTGATCTGAGTGTCACGTTTTATATTTATTATAGAAAAGTTGCATCATTCGGACAAAATCAATATAGTTTCTTTTGTTAAAGTAAAAAGAATCTGTATTTTCTGCAAAGAAAGCTGTGAAAACTGAGAGCTGAACGACTGGTGAACTTTTAATGTTTGCTAAAATATTTAAAGAAACAAGAACAAAAAAGATTAGAAAGTTAGAAAATAAACAAAAACATTAAAAGATGTTTAATACACACATGCATACATATATAATAGTGAACAATGACTCTACAAGCAATTGTGAACCCTGACACAGTGAATTATAGTGAACACTGACTGCAAATAATAGTGAACGCTGACGCAGCAAACAATTGTGTGAGCATTGCCTCTGTAAACTATATTGAATTTTGACTATGTAAACAATAGTGAACACTGACTGCAAATAGTAGTGAATGCTGATGCAGCATACCATAGTGAACACTGACCCTGTGAACTGTAGTGAATTTTAATTCTGTAAACAATAGTGAACACTGAGCTATTTTGACTGAGAGCAAAAATGAAGCAATAACAGCTCAGCAGACTACCTGAACATACTGAGCAGGTCAGTGGATTGTTTCCTCCCTGATGGCACGGCCATATCAAGATGACAACACCAGGATTCATGGGGCTCTTATTGTGAAAGAGTGGTTCAGGGAGCACGAGACATTTTCACACATGGACTGGAGAATCTTCAGGATGTGCTGATGAAGGTCAGACTCTACCGTCATCAATGCAAGATGTTGGTGAAACATTAATGCAACACTGGATGAAATCAATCTGCTGACATTAGAGAAGCTTATCAAACAACTCCACAGTAATCAAACCTAAATAATATAATGTGAAAGCTTTTATTTTTTGTTTTTGACGTCTTGTTTGTTCAGGCAGTGCAGATATGAAAACAATTTAATGCAGACTCAACTAATGATGCAGCCCCACAAGTCCTCAGACTTCAGGTGTTTTTTTTTAGTCAAACTGAGCGTTTCCTGTCTTACAATAAACGAAAAACAGAGATTTCAGTTTGAGTGTCTGCTGATAAAGTTTGTGGTTGTTTTCAGAGAATGTCACCTCTGGTTGAACTCTGAGGTCATTGTGACCCTGTACATTAATGTTTGTTACACAAAAAGTCTCCATTACATCACAGTGAGTTACACACACAGGAAATTTCTCAATCCTGTTGAATATTTTTGCGTAAAAACATTTGAAGAAGCTGGAAATCAAACCACCTGTTCTACTTTCTGAACCACAAGCTGGACCAAAGCTGCAGTTCTTACAGGTGCTGGTTGTTGTGGACCAGTTGTTGGGTTTGAACCAAACGTTCAGGTGTTTCCTCCTGGCTCCTGTTTGGGATAAATCTGGTTCCAGCAGGAACTGAATCTGAATAATTTGAAATTAAATTCATTGGTTTGAAATTTCACTGAATTAAAACTGATTTTAAAGTTTTGTATCTGAATTAATTATGAGTGGTAGTAGCTGAGAGTCCTCCTCAACACTCAGATCTCTAACAGGTATTTATTATAAACTTGGACGTGCTGGTTTCATTTAAACCTTTTATCTTATATCTGGGACTAAAATTAGGCCAAAATGAGGAAAGATTTTTAAATTAAGTTTGGAAAAAAGATGAATTTCCTGTTTAAAACAAAAACTTTCCCAATAAAACATCTTTACACTGTTTTATCTGATATAGATTCTTTTCATTATGTTTGTTTTTATTTGTTGAAAATGTCAGATTCAGTTTAAATAAAAACGTTTTAATGATTCATATAAAACGTTTAATTTTTTCTCCTGGGAAGAATCCAGCCAGACTTCAGCTGGTCAGCTGGTCAGCTGGTGGTGCGTCGTCACACTTCCTCCGTTATGAGGGGAATTCACAGTCAGCTGTTTGCTTTACAGCGTGACCCGTCAGGCCGCAGGAAGTGACGATGTTTGTTCTTCCTCTGCTCTGACGTCGCCTCAGACACGTTTTGGGTTCAGTGAACCTCTGTGGAGGGAGTCATTGGAAGCCAAGATGGCCGCCGCAGCGAACTGACATCAATCAGTTGTAATAAAATTTAAGTTTCAACTAAAACCGCAACGAGTTTGATTTTTAAAGCTCTGACAGATCTGCTCAATATTTATGTTGTTTTGTTTGGAGACACGTGAAGCAGGGATTATTGTTCCGTTTTTTTACCTGCACCAGGTGATCAGAGACTAAAAACTTTCTAAAGTTTACAGCTTTGTGACACAGATGATAGCCTCAGAAAGAGACAACCTGGAAATTTTCCAAAAATAAACCAATAACTACAGATCATTAATCCGTAACGCATCAACACCTCCACTTCCTGTATCTTTAAAACTAACAGGAAGTCAGTCGACCGTCACTTAAACCTGAAGCCACGTTTCTTTAAAAGTTATAAACTGAAGCAAAACAACTTTAATAAAAACATCTTTTAATTTTTCTACAACAATTTCTGCAACATGATTCATAAATAAACACATGAAATGAGGTCATCTCTTCCCCCAGAAGTCCTCCCGCCTCCTCTGAGCGCGCTCCAAGATGGCCGACGCTGCGGAGCAGGAGGCGGCCGAGCGCCACGACATCACAGAGAGCCGATCGTCTGTGTGTCAGAACGTGAGAAACAACAGATTTAACATGATGCTCTGATTTTAAATGCATTGATGATGATGAAGAGGATCACCTTCGTCTGAACCGCAGCCTCCTCTGGAACACGGCTGCTCCCTGGACCTCAGACCCAGTTCACCTGCAGAAAAAACGAGCAGATTGTTTACCTCCTCCTCTGGTCCAGTTTGTCAGATTGGATTATGAAATCTGATCCATGGAGAGGAGCAGAAGGAAGTAAAGGGGAAAATCCACATTTGTTAACACTCTTTCTTTACACCGAGCGGGCCGAGGTGTTTGTCTCAAAACAAAAACACTCAAATATAAAAGTTCTTCTTAACATTCAGCTGTAATAAAACAACCTGAGCTCCGTTCTTGTTCTGTCCCTGGTCTCTGACCCTGTTGATGGTCTTTACGGACAGGACGGGTCTGGTTTGGAAGCCTCAGGATCCCAGATTTTAAATTTATTTTATTTATGTGATGAAACTTCATACTGAGTGTGTTTATGATCAGTGATCTAATAAAACAAACTGCAGTAGTTTCAGGATTATCTGTATAGTAATTAGTCACAGAAGCTAACTATCCACATAAACTAATAAGCCATATAAGCTAATTAGCCACATGAGTTAATAATCACAAAAGCTAATTAGCCAAATAAGCTAATAAGTCACAAAAGCTAATTAGCCAAATAAGCTAATAAGTCACAAAAGCTAATTAGCCAAATAAGCTAATAAGCCACATAAGCTAAAAAGCCATATAAGTTAATTATCCACATAAGCTAATAAGCCATATAAGCTGATTAGCCACATAAGCTAATAAGCCATATAAGCTGATTAGCCACATAAGCTAATAAGCCATATAAGCTAATTATCCACATAAGCTAATAAGCCATATAAGCTGATTAGCCACATAAGCTAATAAGCATAAAAGCTAATTAGCCACATGAGCGAATAAACATAAAAGCTAATTAGCCAAATAAGCTAATAAGTCACAAAAGCTTACTAGCCACGTAAGATAATAAGCCACATAAACTAAAAGGTCACATAAGCTAAAAAGCGACAAAAGCTAATAACTAATGAAAGCTAATAACCCATAAAATCTAATTAGCCATAAAAGCTAATTAGCCATACAAGCTAATTAGCCATACAAGCTAATTAGCGACTAGCTGCCCTGGTCTTACTGCTTTCTGATTTCCATCAACAGTGATTAAAACAGCTCATCAGGAGTTCAGTTCTCACCGTTGTGCTGAAAGTCCGGGTGTCTCATGGAGCCATGGATGCCATGTTGTGGCGGGGAGGTTAAAGGGGGCGGGGCTACAGGTGAGGGGGACACCTGCTTTGTCCTGAGTGGTTTACCCGTTGGGCTGGAGGCTGGTTTGTGCTCGGGGGAGGGGCTGAGCACGTTCTCTGACCATGCCTCTTTGTGTCTGGCAGGTGAGTCGGCGCCAGGCTCCGCCCCTGTCGTCACGAAAACATCTGTGCCACCTTTCTGAACACAGGTAGAGTCACCTGAGCGTCAGTTTATTTAACATTTGAGGTGTTTTATAATATTTACTACCTGCTGCTTGTTTGCTGGGGAATTGTCGGCGTTCTGCAGTTTGCCCACAAGTATTGCGCCACCTGGAGGTCAAACAGATCACACATCTGTTGTTAAATTTCAATATAAAAATGACTAAAACTGTTAATTTATTTTGCTTTCTATGACTGTGAAGTTGCAAAATAAAGTTTAAGCTAAAAGTTAAAGCTGAAGACGTCTGGAGACGCCCTCGTGCTCAACAGTCAGAGGTTTAAAACCTTCAGATTTTACCGTAAAGCTGGAAAATAATCGTTCAGAACAAACGACCTTTGTCCCAGAATCTGATGGATTTTCTGCATTTAGAGGTGAAATTTGTTGTTCAATCAATCATACGAGACGTTTTTTTCTCGGAAAGTTTTTTTAGGTCTTTTAAACCTCAACTTAACCTCTAATCTTCCTGTAAACATCATGTCCTAAATAAAGTAAAAACTGAGGAAACACTTTTTAATCTAAATGCTGAGTTTGGTGTTTATAAACGATTCAGTTTTTTTAAAGCTCTCAGTTTTCTAACAATATGCTTTAAAGAAAAAAAAACTTTAATCCCTGCTGAACTAATGTTTGATCTTGAGCAGAACGTGTCGTGAACATCAGATGAAACGGTAAAGTTTGCGTGTCACGGTGTAAAACTCAGGGATGGGGTGCGACGCTTCACGACTCAGCGATTGTTCACCTGTGGCTGGTGTGGTGAGGTCGTGGTGAGTCCTCTGAACCGGCCTCGTTTTCAGCCTCGGGGTTGGTAACCTGCCCTCGTCTCTGCTCACAGAAAACAGTTACTGAGAAACCGGCTTTCATCTGAACACTCCTGACACACTTTCTGAAACCAGACGCCGTTTGGATCTGAAATCACATCAGAACCCGTTCTGTCAGCAGACAGGGCCTGAATCCACTTCACTACATTACCCAGCATGCACTGCAGGCGGAGCTGAACCAAGAAACTAGATCCTAACATAAAAGTTGAGCCTGACATTGTTTTTATCTGGATATAAATTATAATAAACAGTTTTATACACTAAAAGCTGATTTAAAGACATGATACAGAAATTACATTTCATCTCTCCTGGTTCTGCATAAATATCTTTATTTTCAGCTGAAGGTTGTTTTTTTACTTGATTTTGAGTGAATCTGACCCAACTGAAGACAAATATAATTTCTCATTATTTTATATAATATATATGGTGACAAATAAATATTTGGATAATTTTTCAAAAGAACAAACATTTAATAACAAGTCTTTTAAGTCAGGTAAAAAATAAACAACTTCTGGATGTAAAAACTTCAGATTTCTTAACATTTATTAATGTTACCATCATGATCTGTCCTGTTTAAAATGACAAAACACTAAATTATTTCTTTACTAAAACCTCTGTAACTTTGCTCCAGTTCATTTTAGCAGCATGAATCTTTGCACAGGTGATGTTCACAAGTAGATTTATGGTTTCCAAGAGTTTTTAGCCTCATTATGGTTTTTAAATAGGTTATATACTGTCTAATGAAAACATTATTCAGACAGGAGGGAACAAATTGTAAAAAAATTATGTTCAATCCTCAATATTTCTAAAACAACAGCAGCTGTTTTAATATTTACACTTCTAATAAAATCTTCCAGGTGTAGCTTTATTTTGATACCAGATTATTTATTTAGAGTTTATAAATGCTGAGATACACTCAGTTACATTTCAGCAGGTGTTTAGAGAAAACCCCTTGGAGCTGAAGGGGTTAAATTCAAACTCTCCTCTGATTGCGGCCCACAGATGCATTGCAGGCCTCTAAGCTCATTTTGTTAAGTGGAGGGGGGCGGGGCTTAGAGTGCTTCATTTAAAGAGGCAGCATCAAAACGAGTTGCTTGTGGAGCTGCAGGAACCAGATTTAAAAGTCTGATGTGTCTTCAAAGTGTTCAACCAGAGAAACATACTCATCTGTTTCTTCTTCTTCTGCCCAGGCTGTTCGCGGCTCCGCCGGAGAACCTGGATCAGTTCTCTTGTGAGCCCGGCCCGATCCTCCAGAACCGGCGCCGGAACGCGACCTCTTACTGGAGCTACTGCAGGAGACAGAAACCTCAGGTCAGTGTCCTATCAGGCTTCTGTCTCCCTCCTCGTCTTCTCACCTGCACAGGTCCAGGGCCTCCACGCAGGAAGCGCCGCGGTCCGCTTCGGGCCAAAGGTCGAGGGTGAGGCGGCGGGTGGGGGTCTCCGTGTCCGTGGTGTCAGTGGGCTCCCACAGAGCCGTGTGTTCGGACAGCAGCTGGTTCAGGTGGTCCCTGCAGAAGTTGGTTCCCCAGGCTCGGTGGCGGTGCGACTGAGCCTGATGCCTCAGGTCCTGGACCTGGACCAGAAACAAAAAACTGGTCTGATGGGTTTTAGACAGAGGAACCACATAAAGAGTCAGAAAATTCATTTTTTATTTACTGAGGCGTCGCTCAAACTGTAGAACCTGAAGAAGAGCTGACAGTCGTTCTCACGCAACCACCTGAATCTGATGAGAAGTCAGTTTTATAGGAAACGAGACGTCGAGCCGCAGTGAAGCTGGCCTGATTTTATGGAACGTCTTGTTCAGGACTGGCATGAAAACCACAAACTGAACTGCTGAAGATCCAAACAAAGCCCTGCTTTGTGTTTCTGACCCGCCTGGTCGCAGAATAAACCAGCTTGTTTTAAGTGAAACTGTCCGCTCAGACCCTGGAGAAGTCCTGACCCAGTTTCCAGAGCTCACCCTGAGAAGAAGCCTAACGCTGACGCAGCACAGCCCTCCTACTCAACCTGAGGCTTTTATCATTTCCCCTCATCAACCAGCTCGTGACGTCAGCTCACACATTCTGTTCACCGAGCTGCAACCAGGTCCAACAGAACCACCTCCAAGACTTCTGAGACTCAGAGCGTTCAGATCAGTGATGGGAAGATTGTAGGGCTGCAACTATTATTTTAATAATCCATTTATCGACCATATCATTAAAACAATTAATAACATAAATATAAATAATAAATTTATTTTATTCCTGTATAAATTAGGAATGCAAGTTATTGATTAATGAATTAATCTGAAGTTGATTTATCTCATACAATAACTAACAATTAATTGATTAGCAGCTATTTTCGTGAAAACTGGAGTTTTCTCTTGAATCAAGAGGGTTTTTTCAGAACATGAAGGATTTTTTTAATAATCTGCTGAATTAAAAACAGAAGCACATCATAAATATTTTACCAGTTTTTTTGCCAGCTGTATTAAATACTGACTGAACTGGATTTCTCATACATTAATAAACTTGGTTATAGCTATAAAACATAAAACGGTTACTGAATGAGGAGAACAGAAGAAAATAATAAAATATGATTTTTAGATGTAAAACTAATTAATTTATTAATGTAATTAGAATTTATTTACATTTAGCATTTATGATTTTTCTCTGATTTAATCATTTTAATTATTTATAATAGATTTTTATCACTGTAAACTCTGCTCCCAAAGAAGAACTCTTTCAGCTCCCAAACGACTCTTCACTTATCATCATCTGTAACTCATATTTAGCTTAACTTGGCAAATATGAATGCTGAAAGTGTTTTTTTAAAACTCCTTATAATTGCCTGTTTATATTTGTTTTGTTGCCAAGCAGTCTATTTATTTTTGTTAATTATTTTGCTTAACATTTTATTCAAACTTGTTTTTAATTAAACTGATATGACCAATACCTGCTGCCTTTAAGAAAATAAATGATGCAATAGTCAAATACTTGAAAATAAATAATTAACAAAAATCATCTCTGATCCACAGGTGTAAACACCGGCGTTAGCTCATGGTGCGTTTAAAGACGGCTCGGAAAAACACGTTACTGCTTCCTAATAAGAGATTAAACTGTTGGAATGGATTAAGAATAGTGCGGGGGAAAGAGGGCACAGATACGGGACGTGCTGTCATGTCCCAAACGTACCTGCGTCTGTTATGCTCGTGGCTTTCATAAAAAATAAATAATAATAAATAAAACGATAACGAGCCGGCTCCCGCCGTACACTTTAAAGAGCCGAAACGTTTACAACCGACCATCACTAGTTAAATTAAATCTGTCCTGAACACGAACACAAAATACACACCTGCAAACTATTTTAATTTGATTTGTTGAAAACATTAACCAGACTGTACATATATATGTCACACGTGCTATAAAATAATAAACTACGTAGCACTGGTGCGACAGCTTTGGAAGCTGCTGCTTTTTTTTAATTTTTTTTCGTCCGTTCGTAATTTTTGTAATGCAGGAAATTCCCACGCACAATAAATTCCAGTGATGTGTCATGTAGGCGTTTGATTCAGACTGTTTTTAGATGAAAACCCAATCACCTCCGCGAGAGAGAGAGAGAGAGAGAGAGAGAGAGACAGAGACAGAGAGAGAGACAGAGAGAGAGACAGAGAGAGAGACAGAGACAGAGAGAGAGACAGAGACAGAGAGAGAGAGAGAGACAGAGAGAGGGAGGGGAGCTGTATGATTAGAACAAAGAAATTAGTGTATTTTGAATAAATGTTTCAAATGGGTGTTTTTTTTATTTTAATAATTTCTTTAGGCATGCAAGCTCTTTACTCTTTATACGTATAGAAGGAGATAAATACAAACGTTATTGGTCCAGAGACTAACTGCAGATACAGTCACAATTAGAGTCAGATTATTCTGAAACTTAAAACCATAAAAAGATGTTCTTGGATGTATTTTGATCTGCAACATATCAAAGGATCAGGAGTTATTCAGCAGCTCCTGCTGCTGACTTTAGTAGCTTGAATCAGAGCAGCTGAGGTTTTTCCACTCCTCTTTTGATTCCACACTGTTCTCTTACAGCACATGAGAGCATCTCTGCTGGTGATTTCTGACCTGTCAGCAGTTCATTATGTGCTGTTCATCCATTTAGTGGTTCTGTGTTCTTCAAAAGAGATTTAAACTGAGAACTCTGGACTAAGATAAATCTGATCACTTACAGTAATAATAATAATTAATCATAGTAAATTATTATTGATAACTATCATGAGGAGTCATTAACATTAAGATGTAACCAATTCAGTTTCAATTCAGTTTATTTATATAGCGCCAAGTCACAACAACTGTTGTCTCAGGGCACTGTACACAAAAA
>JAUBOC010000063.1:16271871-16282203 GCA_032275365.1 Anablepsoides cearensis
CAGTCAAACTGAATCAGTTGTTTAAACCAGTTCTGATGTAGATTAAACAAAGTGAATCAGGTGTTTAAACCAGTTCTAATGTAGATTAAACCATTCAGACAGTCAAACTGAATCAGTTGTTTAAACCAGTTCTGATGTAGATTAAACAAAGTGAATCAGGTGTTTAAACCAGTTCTAATGTAGATTAAACCATTCAGACAGTCAAACTGAATCAGTTGTTTAAACCAGTTCTGATGTAGATTAAACAAAGTGAATCAGGTGTTTAAACCAGTTCTAATGTAGATTAAACCATTCAGACAGTGAATCATCAATCATTATCAGTCATCCTCTTCTACCTGCTGTTGTCTTCAGCGTGTCCCACCCCATACATGACGCTGTGGCTGAACTGGAGAGCTCCTTCAGTGTCAGACTGCTGCATCCCAGGTGCACAAAAGAGCGTTATCGTAGATCCTTCCTCCTTGCAGCTGTCAGACTATAAAGAGCACCGTGCCCAAAACTCACAAGTGTTTACAAAAATCACAAGTGTTTACAAAACTCACAACAAGTGTTTACAAAACTCACAAGTGTTTACAGAAATCACAACAAGTGTTTACACACCTGCTGCTGCACAATCATTTGTACTTGTACAGTCATTACTCAACTGAACAATCATTTGCACAACTCTGCTGTCATACTTTACAGTTAATAGTCTGTTGAGATTGTTTTGCACTGAAAACAGACAATTTCTGATTCCTAATGTCAGATTCTGATAGTTTACTGTCTCTAAAACAAAACAAATTTTGTATTCTTGCACAATTCTTTATATTTTTATTAGTAGTAGTCGTATCATGGATAGTCAGTGTTAATTTTGTTTTGTGTACTATAGTCTGTAAATAACTAGTGTGTGAACCTCTGTATTGATGCTGCTGTGACACCTGAATTTACCCTCAGCGGGACAATAAAGGCTATTTCTATTCTATTTTATTCTATTTATAACAAGTTGCTTCTGATTTAGTTTTAATTAAATAAACGGTGACATTTTTAAGGTTAAGTAAACTGGATGTGGTTGAAGTGATCTGTTCTTTGGATCAAACAGTTTTTTTGGACACTGAAACTTCTGGATGTTCTGCTTCAATCTGAGCAGCTAAAGTTTAATCCAATAATCTCTGAAAGTTCAGCTGATGGAGGACTCTCAGCTACTACCACACCTTCAGCTCTGTGTCTGAATTAGCAGAGGTCCGTTAGCCGTGGCGGCCATCTTGAATCAGTTAATCACCTTCAATGATTAGATGTTTGTTTGAATTCACGGTTCATGATATTTTGCTAACAGAGTTTCTCAGTATTTCTTCTATCAGATGGTTGATTTGAAATATTTCTGATCTTATTGATCTCTGTCGGGTCGATTGATCTGACCGCCCTCCTGTTGCCATGGTAACAGCGGGATATTTACATGCAGTCTGTCACAAACTGTTCTCGGGTTAAACACGAGGTTCGGTTCGGCTCGGCTCGGCTCGGTTCGGATCGCTGCTTTTGAACTGGGATCTGGTGGATACCTGCAGAGCGGAACCAGGACCCACAGAGAGGAGACCCGGATCGGTCCTGAGGGGTGCAGACAGACCCCCCTCCTCTGACAGGAGGTCCGGTTCGACCCGCAGCCGGTACTGTAGGTCCAACTGTTCTGTACAGTGTGTCTGCATTGCGTCGAACTCCCCCCTCCTCCCTCCTCCTCTTCCTCCTCCTCTTCCTCCTCCCTCACTTTCCCTCCTCATGAAATCCTGCAATATGCTTCCAAATTAGCGGACCGGTTCGGTTCTGCTCGGATCTGCGCCTTGTTTTGTTTCTTTTTGTTTGTTGTTTTTGGGTCTGCTTGTTTTTGCTGCTGATGCTGCAGGGCTCGCTCCTCCCCGTCCCTCCTCATCCTCTGCCTCCTCTTCCTCCTCGGCATGATTCGGAAAGCTGTCAGTCGGGATTTTTTCTCCTCTTCCTCCGGTTCGGATTGACGCTGAAAGCCGACACCGGGAGGATGTGGACCGAGACAACGCGCTGCATTAATATTTCACAGCTCTTGTAAAGCGATATTAAAGCTCGCGCTGCGCAGAGGAAGGTGCGCAGAGGGAGAGGACATCAGGCTCAGGTAGGACGGGAAGTGTTGGGCTGAAAACTTACTGCGGTAAAATCCCGCCGCTGCAGGAGGAGCAGAACCGGTCCTGATGCAGAACCTGTCTTTGTGTTTATGCTCAGGTGGAGGCTCAGCTCACACAGGAGGAGGATGATGATGATGATGGAGGCTCTGCACATCTTCTGGTGTCTGTCGGAGCTCCAGCCCCCCCTCCCCGCCCAAACACCACCTACACGTCCTCGTCCTGTCCTCCACCCAGCAGGCAGGATGACCGTGGTGTCCACGGAGAACATGGACGACACCTCCGCCCTGCCGGGACACCCGCAGGACCCCTACCCGCCCGACGACGACCACAACGACCACGACTGCTGCGAGCGCGTGGTCATCAACGTCTCGGGGCTGCGCTTCGAGACCCAGCTGAAGACCCTGGCCCAGTTCCCTGACACGCTCCTCGGGAACCCCAAGAAGCGCATGCGCTACTTCGACCCCCTGAGGAATGAGTACTTCTTTGACCGGAACCGGCCCAGCTTCGACGCCATCCTGTATTACTACCAGTCGGGGGGGCGCCTGCGGAGGCCGGTCAACGTCCCGCTGGACATGTTCTCCGAGGAGATCAAGTTCTACGAGCTGGGCGCCGAGGCCATGGAGAAGTTCCGTGAGGACGAGGGTTTCATCCGGGAGGAGGAGCGGCCGCTGCCGGAGAAGGAGTTCCAGCGACAGATCTGGCTCCTGTTCGAGCACCCGGAGAGCTCGGGTCCTGCTCGAGGGATCGCCATCGTCTCGGTCATGGTTATCCTCATTTCCATCGTCATTTTTTGTTTGGAGACTTTACCGGAGCTGAAGGAGGACCCAAACGACCGGATGCGCGTGGTGGGGAACACCACGGTGTATTACAAAGCCAACGTTCTGACGGACCCGTTCTTCGTGGTGGAGACGCTCTGCATCATCTGGTTCTCCTTCGAGCTGATCGTGCGCTTCTTCGCCTGCCCCAGCAAGGCGGCGTTCTTCAAGAACATGATGAACACCATCGACATCGTGGCCATCATCCCGTACTTCATCACCCTCGGTACGGAGCTGGCCGACGACCAGGACGGCAGGGAGGGCAGGGGAGGGGGGGAACAGGCCACCTCCCTGGCGATACTCAGGGTAATCCGTCTGGTGAGGGTGTTCCGGATCTTCAAACTGTCCCGGCACTCCAAAGGGCTCCAGATCCTGGGGCAGACTCTGAAGGCCAGCATGAGGGAGCTGGGGCTGCTCATTTTCTTCCTCTTCATCGGCGTCATTTTGTTTTCCAGCGCCGTCTACTTCGCCGAAGCCGAGGAGAAGGAGTCGTTCTTCACCAGCATCCCGGATGCTTTCTGGTGGGCCGTGGTGTCCATGACCACCGTCGGCTACGGGGACATGTACCCCGTGACCATCGGGGGAAAGATTGTGGGCTCGCTGTGCGCCATCGCCGGGGTCCTGACCATCGCGCTGCCGGTGCCGGTCATCGTGTCCAACTTCAACTACTTCTACCACCGGGAGACGGAGGGCGAGGAGCAGGCGCAGCTGCTCAACATCAGCAACCAGAACTTGGTGTCGGAGACCAACTCGAGCCGCCGCAGCTCCTCTGCGGTCAGCAAGTCGGAGTACATGGAGATAGACGAGGACTTGAACAACAGCATAGACAACTTCAGAGAAGCGAACCTTCGAACTGCCAACTGCACGGCACCGAGCCAGAACTGCGTGAACCGGGCCAAGCTGCTGACAGACGTGTGAAGCAGCTCATGCTCCTGTAAATATGTAGAAATCTGGATGCTTTATCTCCATCAGTGCATTTTATTCCTCCTCTCTGCTTTCTTCTTCGAAAGACTTCCACGCACAAACAAAAACCGTGTTTTTGCAAAGATGACCAGATGTTGGCAGCTCAAAAAAATTACTACATTTTGTCATTTCAACCCTCAAATTATCAGATATTTGAGAAAAATTAAAGGAGTAGTTTACATATTTTAAAAGTTAAACCTTTAAGGTCTGTGTCAGGAGGTCCTGGTTTAGGATTTAGCACAAAAAAAGCCAAAACTATTCTGACCAGTTCTGTTGCAAAATATTTAAATTTGAACTTTACATTCCATCAAAGTAAGAGAGGGTTCCTCAGTTTAACTTCTGAACTGTTTCAGTCCAGAGATTGACTTTAGGGGCTTCAGGGCCTGCTTTAAGACCTAGTATCAGTTCAAGCATCCCGGACAAGCCCCCAATAAAACCAGGATCCAGTTTGTCGAGTTTATAAAAATATAAAGTCAAGATTTGAACCCTGAAACACATTTCATGTTACTGAAGGGGCACTCCACCAGTTTTACACCAAGTTTAGTTATTTTGATCTGGAGTTGAGCTTCAGAACCAACAACTCCTGGTTTTGAAAACGGGACAAGTCCTGGTTTATGTTCTGACAAACATTATTCCCAAACCAGTGACTTTAAGAGTTTATTTGTCAAATGTGTCAAAAAAAAGAAAAGGTTCTGGGTCCAGACACGCATTCAGGGATCCTGGACGCCCCCCCCCCTCAAAAAAAATTAATAATAATAATTAGAATCCAGTTTAATTCTATTTAACAAAACCTGGTTATAAATCCAGAACAAGCCCTAAGTCTGTAACCTAAAACTTTGAAACTGTCAGATGTTTGTCAAACTTTTAAAAGATGTTGACAGATTTATTTCAATGATTTAAAGTTTTATAAAAATGTAAAAAATGCAAAGTTAAAGTTATTCTCTAGCACCAAAACTAGACTGAAGTTATTCAATTAGAGTTTGATTAAAACATTTTTATGATGAAATAATTTGTCTTTATTATTCTAACATAAAATAAGACAGGAAGAAGATAAGTTCTAGTTATTAATTTTCTGTTAGTTTGTATTTTTGGTTCATATTATTGTTTTTCTTGGTGCAGCAGTAAAACTGTGGAGTGCCTCTTTATTAGAAACCACTGATTAACTTCAAGCTCAGGCTGCCAGAAACTGACTGCCATCATCGTTTTCCAGCTCAGAATATTTGACATGATCTAACTTTGAACTGGTTCACTTCCAGGTTATATCTGGAGACATGAATTTTGGTATATATGGCTCAAAAAGCACCTTATATTATCTTCAAAAGGCATTAAAGCAACTTGAAAAGTCACATATGCAACGTTTGACCAGATGAAATGGAACTAGAGAATAAAAAGATTTAAGAAGTGAAGTTTAGGGAGGATCCTGCTCACACCTGCCAGACTCAACCGTCAGGATCAACAGAGGACAAAAACCCGTCTGACGACTCGGGTCCTCGAGTGGATTATAGTTCTGTTGGTCCAGAAGAACTTTTTTCAGGCACTTTATGGGAACCAAACAGGAAGTGGGCGGATGACGGAGGACGATCTGCTGCTGGAGCTTTTCTGTCTGATGCCATGCAACGCTCCTTTATATCGAAGCATGTGGAGACTTTTCCTCTTCTATCAGCATGAACACAACGTTACCTCATTCCATCTTCTCCACTTTGTCTCCTCTGACCCCCGCCTCCCGTCTCCTCCTGGATCGCTCCTTCCCACCAGAAGTGCTCTGGCTGTTTGTGGCTGATTCGGAGCATTAATGTGTTGAATGTTTCGGGGAGAGGAAGATCGCGGCATGTCAGATCCTTCAGCATTATGGCCTAAACAGCTCTGATCCACTTATACTCAGTGCATGACATCAGTATTAAAATGCTTGCAGTTGTGGAGGGACCTTTAGAGGATGATGATGATGATGATTCTTGTTGTCAGGCTTTCCACAGGAAAACGTGCATGAGGGAACTAGCTGAAAACAGAAGAGATGAATCTCTTTAAAAAATTACATTTTAGAATTTCATCCTTTTTTTTAAATTTCAGTTTTTCCTTTGGAGCTTTAAGCTTGACGATGGAATGCATGAGAGCATCTGATGTGCTTTGTGACCCACTTTTTCTTTTTGCTTTAAAGAGTCCGAAGAAGAGAAGCAGATTAATCTTTAACATGGATATATTTCTAAAATTATTTTCTGGTGCCTTGAATCCCGACTTGTTACAGAATTGACTAAAGTGCCTCCAGTTTCAGTGACAGACAGGAGTTTCCATCGTCTTCATCAACATCAACGTCACGTCTCATGTTTGTAAGGATTTACATGAACTGTGAGAGATTCTACTTTTTAAAAACAATTTTGAATTTAATGAAGATTTATTTGATATACATGTTCAAACACTTTGTTTCTGTAGTTTCTATGAAGAGGGGTCCAGTCAGAACCACAGGGTCCAGTCTGTACATCAGGCACATGGTGTGGTTCTGTTGGTATCTTCAGGTCGTCACCTTTAACCTGTCCTGGGTACGAGTCAACTCCTTTAAGCCCGAGGCTGTGGTTCTGAACCAGAATCAGGTGGAATGCATCGATGGGGGTCTTTGTCCCAGCTGGAGGAACTTAAGCTCCTCTACATCAAAAGGAGTCAGACCTCTTTGGAGGTTTTACCTGCACCTGTCCCACTGGGAATAGGCCCTGGGGCTAATTTCAGCCTTTAGATTTAGCAATGCTAGCTTTTGCAACTGTTATAATTTTAGCTTTTATTCTGCATTTAACTAACTCAATTTCTGTTTCTTCAGCTCTGATTCAGCTGTTTTTCTGCAGTGATACAGCAGATCTTTTGCAGTGATTCAGCATTTTTTCAGCAGTGATTCAGCAGATGTTCTGCAGTGATTCAGCAGATCTTTTGCAGTGATTCAGCATTTTTTCAGCAGTGATTCAGCAGATGTTCTGCAGTGATTTAGCAGTGATTCGGCTGTTTTTCAGCAGTGATTCAGCAGATGTTCTGCAGTGATTCAGCAGATCTTTTGCAGTGATTCAGCATTTTTTCAGCAGTGATTCAGCAGATGTTCTGCAGTGATTTAGCAATGATTCAGCTGTTTTTCAGCAGTGATTCAGCATTTTTTTCAGCAGTTATTCAGCATTTTTTAGCAGTGATTCAGCAGATGTTCTGCAGTGATTCAGCAGATCTTTTGCAGTGATTCAGCAGATGTTCTGCAGTGATTCAGCAGTGATTCAGCTGTTTTTCAGCAGTGATTCAGCATCTTTAAGTACTCTGCCTCACGCTGACTTTTCATAGAAAATTCAAACTTGGTTTTTGAACACTCTAGAATCCTTTCATCTCGAGAAAAACAAAATCTGGTCGTAATAAATTCAGACGTTCATGTTGTGATGAGAGGATGAAACTTCTGACTGGAACTCCATGTCAACCAAAAGCTTACAGCGTGCAGCTCAACTCCTGACCTAAAATTCTGCAATAAATGGTTTGTCCCTAAAACGGTCCCGGATGTCCCGGTTGATGACGCAGCTGCAGAGCATCCCCAAGCTTCAGAAACCATTAAATTACCAAGAGTCCAGACTCTGAAATACCAAACGGCGCTGCTTGAATCAGCCGCTCCAGGATCTACGGCCAGATTTAATTAACCAACTCATTAAGCGCCTCAGCTCTGAGATTCTGCCGCCGCTCCAAGCATCTGAGCTGCAGTCTGCTGACTGATTAGTTACTGAGGCAAATGACCCATTTTTATTCAAACATCCTGAGATTCAGACGTGATTCCATCTGAAAAGAGTTTTACTGTTGCTTTGTCAGGGTTTACGTTCAGCCAGTCTCTGCTCACAAATCGGACTTTAATGAAGAATCAGAACCGGAGCCGAGCAGCTCAAACACTGTTGCTTCGTTTGGGACCAAAGCTGAGGGTCCAGTTTTTACAGCTCGCAGCTCTGCTCTCTGTCACGTTTCTGTCTGACGGACGGAGGGACTGACTGAAGACAGGGACAGGATCCGGCTCGGTTCTGCTGGGAGCTGAGGCCGGTTCTGTTCTGACAGGGGGATGGATCTGTGGAGGTTATTAGTGGGTCCTCTGCAGACTTTAGTGCTGCTGTAGCTGCTGCTGCTGGCCAGGTTTCTGCAGGACACAGATCTGATAACTAAGTCTAAACCTCAAACTGACAGAAAACAGGAAAAAGTCCAGAATTCAATTCAATTCAAAAACTTTAAAAAAATTATTCATTTCATTAAAAAACAAAATAAACACAATAGAAAAAAAAAGAAAATACACAAATGAAAATAAAATGAAATCAAAAAGAATCAGATGATTGTTTTTCTCTTGAACCTCCTGCTGCAGCGCCACCTACTGGTGGATGTTTCCAACAATCTTTACATGATAAACATCTTCAGGAATTCATTCTAAACCTCACAAATTTAATCAAAATCAGGCTTATTTCAAACATGTTTTGAATTCTTTCTCATTTAATTTATTCAGTTAAATAAATAATCAAATTTAAACATAGTTTAGAACATAAGTCTAAAGATCTGCTGCAGTTTTCCAGATTATAATAAATCATCTGTAATCTGTGGAAGCATCTGATTTGACAGATTCAACACAAAGATTCAGATTCATTGTTCAGTTTTAGATTTATTATATGAAAACATGATTTTAAACCAAAGAGTCATATTGGTTTAAGTTCTGGACCAATCAGGTTGCAGTGATGTCATACCTGCAGCTATGCAGCAGGAAGTGAGTTACAGTCATTTCTGTGCTCACCTGTAAGCCCCTCCTACTACATCATTACATTCATGCAGAAATGATTTACTGAAAAATCTTTTTCTGGACTTTTTATGATAAAAAGTGTTAAAAACAGTTTTTATCTTTGAGGATTTACAAATAAATATCTATATATTTTTGCTGAATTTAAAACATTACTGAACAGTATTTATTCATAAGGATGCTGGTTAAAAAAGATCTTTCTGTTCTGCAGAAACCTGTTAAAAATAACGTTTTAAATGATTCAGGTTGAAGAAACGTATAAAATTACAGAATAAGAGTTTGAGCAGCACATCAAACTTCCTGTAGATTTTCACAGTAAAAGCCACAGGTTGCGTCATCAACCGACGATGATCCGTTTAAAACTAAAAGCTTCACGTTGCAGTAAATCTGACGGTTTTTAAAATCACCTGTTTTTATTTTGTTCACATAAGAAAACAGGTTTTCTTCAGATTAATGATGACAAATGGGACACAGAGGGACCAACAGAAGGTTTTATTTCACATTTTCATTTTTAAATCCAGACAAACATCTTTTTAAATCTGGTCTCCAGCTTCCAACTGCCAGGATTTCAACTCTGCTTCTCTGCAGACCATGATCCAACCTGTGAAACGAGTTCATCTGTTAATAACTGGTTTGAACAAAAAATTAATCAGAAAATCAAATAATAATAATCTGAACCTGCCGACTCAGCTTTGTGGAGATTTTTAACCTTTTTAGATCAATAAAAAAATAATCAAACCAGATATTAAAACAGTTTTTTTTATGTATTTCAGGTGATTTAATCACCCAAATTAGATTTTTTTAAAGTTCTTCTGAGGCTCCGCCAACTTTCAGATCAGCTGATTCTGAAGTTTTAAAAGAGAAATGATGAAATCAGAGCAGCAGATTAATCTGATTCAGATTGTTCTGTCCTCAGTCAGGATCCAGAGTCTGGACCTGACCGAGACACCGGGACGTCCCACTGGTGGACCAGAGAGACCTGGACCGGGCTGTTGGATCCTCTCTGACCCTGGAGGTCGTTCATGTCGCCGTCTGTCGGGTCGTTCTGTTGGTTTTCATCATTTGAACAAATAAATTGCTGCTTTTTCTTTGCATAGTCTGTAAACTATGCAAGATGACTGCATTACATCCATCTGACAGGTTCAATAAAGTCTGAAAACATCTCAAAGTCTGGCTGCATTTCTGTCACAAACATAGCTTTTTATACAGGCAGTATCTTACCTGCAGCAGATAAATGATATCAGTTTGGAGACAGTATCTTACCTGCAGCAGACTCTGGATCTCAGGTCACCTGTTAGCTTTTGGCTACTTTTAGCTTTAACAGTTTTGTTTCAGCTGATGTCAGGTTTTTGCTGCATTTTCACAGAAAACAAGGGAATAATTTTTATTTTTCCTTCTGTGGGACTTAAAGTCTGACTAAATACACAACAAGAGGTTGAACTAACTTTTTATACCTGGACCAGGCGGTTCTGGTTCTGTAGGGGGTTCTGGTTCTGGAAGCAGATCTTTGTGCATCTTTACTAAATGTTCACAGCAGCTTTTTGATGCCGTAGATCTCCTGTTTTTAACCAAGATGTGTATACAGTGGGGAGAACAAGTATTTGATACACTGTTGATTTTTCAGGTTTTCACACTTGCAAAGCATGTAGAAGACTGT
>JAUBOC010000071.1:0-11838 GCA_032275365.1 Anablepsoides cearensis
TTTGATACTTAAGTACAAAATATATCAGATACTTTAAGACTTTTACTTAAGTAATATTCTTAGAGGAGACTTGAACTTTTACCAAAGTAAATTTATTGTAAGATACTTGTACTTTTACTCAAATATCACTTTGAGGTACTTTATACAACACTGCTGAAGAAGAGATAATTTTGGGATTGATGGTGTTAAAGTTGTAAAATTAATCTATTACTGATTTCATTGTGTTTTCTCTGAGTCCTTAAAAAGGTGTTGAAGGGGTTTTAAGACAGTATTTTCTGTTTTTGTGACCTTCATGTTGATGTTCTTTGTTTGAGGATTGAACTGGCTTCTTGTGTTTATTTCTTTTTAATACAGTGGTTTTTCTGAAGTGCTGTTTTGTTTTAATGTGTTTGTATTTTCTGTTGTTGGGCCCCAGGAAGAATAGTCTTCTGAGGTAGAAACTAATGGGGACACTAAATAAAGATAAAAATAATGATTGGAGGAAATCAAAAAGAACAAACAGTAATGACAAGGTTACAGTTAGAACACAGTGTTACACCATTATTTATTGGATAAACATCCAACAGGTAGATGTGAGTGTGGCAGAGGCATGGACATTATTAATTCAATGCGAAAGAGGAGAGGAAAATTAAAACAAGGATTAAAGAAACACGTGGAGACATTAAGGATGGAAAGATAAATATTGCCTTTATTATTTTTTAAATAAAAGACTATAAAGAGCGCAGTAGATGGCGACAATGGATCTTAACATTGGATGCCACCTGACAATAAATCCAATGAGAAGTCAGGAGCGATAGGAGGAATTTGGAAGGAATATTGGGACATAGAGCAAAAATATAACATCAGAAAAACACTTTATTTTTGCATAGCACCAAACTAAGAGTGGAGGCTAAGATGTTACTCACTCGTGTACTGCAGGTGGCAGTATGCATCTGCGAGTTGTTTGTCCGCCAATGAGCAAAAGAAGAAGAAGTCAGGTGACCGGAAGTGACAGAACGACTTACGGGCTGTCAGTGGATTGAACCCGACCTCCGAGCTGGATTTACCAGTGAGAGGTTCAGCTTGAGGGAAGGTAAGAACTGCTAAAGTACAATTTATTCGATTACAAACATTACTGTTAGGCAGGTGGCGGCGTCAGAGCGCGGGAACAGGTAGCAGTAAACAAAGAGCAACATGGAGGACCTGCTGGGTCTGCTCGCTTCCTGGTTCACCTGCTTACAGGTGAAAATCTCACACTAAGTCAGGATTAATGATTCCAAAGCTTACATTAGAACATTTAACAGAACATTTAGATGTATATATCTTTTTAAAGCCTCAGGGACATTATTCATGGTCTGTGTTCAGATGTTTTGTGATATAATCTGTATGAAATGCTTCATATTTAAAGAAATGATTATCTCAAATGAAGCAGCTCACTTCAGGTTAACAGAGCCATAAAGTGAACAGGATTAACATAACAAGAACATTAGGCTGGTTTTGATTAGATGTTTTGGTGCCAATAGTTCTTTGAATCTGTTGTTTTTAATATGAACTTATTTAAACCGTGGCAGTAATTGTGTCATTTTGTCCCTGCAGTATGGAGGATGATGAACTTCCGACAGAGGATGGGCTGGGTGGGCGTGGCTCTTTACCTTCTACTCAGCATCATGGCCGCCTTTTACGTCTTCGAGGTGGTCAGCCTTGAGCGTGTGCAGAGAGACGGGCTCGACTCCTTGGCTCTGCCCCCTGCCGTCCTCGCCCACCTGCCGCCGCTTCCCCTGTGGGTGTGGGCCTTCGTCTTTCTGCTGCCGTACCTGCAGCTCTTCCTCTTCTTGTTCTCGTGCACGAGGGCCAACCCTCGCGCCGTGGGGTACTGCGTGCTTCCTGTCTGCATCGTCCTGCTGTGGAGCCGCTGGCACGTCACTAAACCAGCCAGTCAGAGAGCTGGCCTGCTCCTCCACATGTAGGCGCAGATGGATGATGTCACTTCCTGTGTGCCTTTCAACACATGATCCAATAGACAGAATGGACTGTCAGGAACCAGCTGTCAATCATCAGCACTGCTCCTGTGCTCACACTGCCAACCAATCAGAGAGCAGTATTTTCTGTTTTTACTGACACGAGACACTGGTTAACATGGAAACTTTATTATAACATAAATAAAATGAATACACAAAGATTTCAGGTGTTTTTGGATCTTTTGGCTGCAGGCTGCAAGTCAGAGGTTAAACAATCTTCCTCCTCGTCATCCTCCTCTTCACTGCCCTCGTCTTCATCATCTGCAGGAAGTGAAACAGACCGTAGTGTGAAGAGAACAAACCGACACAAAGGACTGGTTCTGTCAGACTGATGGTGGAAACCTGAACTGGAGACGCTTTGGTTTCATTCTGTCTGGAACTGGTAATCAGCTGCCAATGAGCATTTTTAGAGATTCATTAAAAATCTGCTTCAGTCTGAGTGAATCAGTGACAGGGTGAAAGCAGACACAAGAACATCCTGATGTCCCGTGTTTACACACCTGACCTAATTACCACGCGCAGTCTCTTTTTCAGCCACTAGGTGTCACTGAAACCCAGCTTTGACTGAACAAACTGGTTAGCACAACCAAAGATAATTTCACAGTACTTTAGATCTGAACAGAATATTTGTTAAATCCTGAGTGTTTTTGTGGTCAGAACAATGTAACACCAGTTACTGTTGATTTTAAAGATAGTTTAGTTAAAAACAAATGGAGTTCTATTCTGAAGCTTTGCTTTTGTTGTTTTTGTATTACTTTTTTGTATTGTCCATGACCAGATGACTCACAATCTTCTCCAGCAAACAAAGTTAAAGGAATTTAGTTTTTTCATTATTTGTAAGCCATTGTCATTAGAAGAAATAAAGGCTTGAAATATTTCACTGTGTAATTAATCTATGCAGGAGTTTCCCCTTTCTCAAATGATTGACAAAAACTGAACTTGTTCAGAATATTTGTTTGTATTTTCTCTATGTCTCCAAATTAAACAATACTGCTGGTCTCACTGCTCTCTTATAAACCTAACCTTTGACCTTTGCTGCCAACCTTTCTCCATCCTGCCTGGGCTCCTTTCTCCTCTTTAACCCCCAACACCAGCAGCTGTGTCTGGGTTCAGGGGCTGGTCCTCATGTACATTTGTTGGCCACAGACTTCACTGCCCCAATTCAACGGCTCCTCATCATGCGGCCGACAGAATCTTAAAAGCCAAGGATGCATGTGAGTATCCTCACCAGCCGAGGATATCCCAGAATTCAACGCCCCGACAACGTAAACAGAGAAATGAAGACAGTGAAGATTTTTGGTGTTTTTTGTTTTTTCTTAAACGAGTGTGGGTGGCCAGGAAAATTACATCATTTTTTACTAGAAAGTTTCTGCAGATCTTTGTGTTTTGGTCATTTCCTTATGTCCCCAGAGACTGCCTTATAAACATGGGCATCAGGACCATTTTAAAATTGGGGGACACACTGTTAGGTGGTCTGAGTCTCCTCCCTAAGAAAATCCTGATCGATTAGGGCTAAACGATATTAGAAAAACTTGCGATAACACTGCTTAATATTGCGATGATGATATGATTTCTGCTCAAAGCCCAAAAAACAACCTTCTGTATGTTCAATGTTCTGTATATAAAGAAAAGCATCACTTCCTGTGAGAGTAGCAAATGGGGTGGCCAAAGATTTGTCTGTGGTGGCCACCCCTGGCTCCGCCCCTGGTCAGTGCATACATGCGTTTATTTATTTAATACAGTATAAATGTATCACTGGTAAATGTTCCGAATGTTGATCCTGCTACAAACAAACAAACAAACAAACAAACACCGCTCACCACAGGACTGTCCTCCGCGCGCTCTCTCGCGCTCCACGAGCTCACTGAGAAGTTGTGAGATGTTCGAGTTGAGCTCGGAAATGCCGCTTTTCAGTGAACCCAAACGGTGTCCCACCTGAACGGTGAAGGTTCGGTTCTGTCCGTCTCTGAGCCTGAGCCTGGCGCGAACACACGGCTCTGTGGGCTCCATGCTTCGCTTTCGTCATCACACAGCGCCAGCTGCTGCCTTCAGATGCACTGCGTAAATTTAACTCACCATTATTAGAAGTGATTTTAAATTAAAAGAAGCTCATTTTTATTGTTGAATTACGATTATTTAACGCGTTTCTGTTTTAACTGGTTTAATGTCAATAAAGTAATATTTACTATATTTGATTTTGTTTGTAATTGTTTTGGTGATATGTTTAGTTCCGCTTTGGAATTGGGTTAAAGATACAAAACATGTTTTTGTTTACATCATGTTATTATTATTGTGATAACGGTAATTATCAGTATTAATTACAAAATAAGTTTTTGTTGTAGTGTAATTATCACTGCATAAAAGGTTTTTGCTAAAACGTTGAAAAAACAAATTTTCTTGTGACACGTAAACACACTACAGAGTTGGCGCGCGCTGTCACGTGATCGGTGTTTGTTTATTTCTTTACCTCTTTGAGTCGCTTCGTGTGATAACTAACGATAATTGTTTCTCTGATGCGCGGGTTTCTGCTTCTGTTTCATCGGTCAGTAGTCGATGTAGTGACCTTTGACCTCCAAACCGGAAGCTGTGCTAAGTTAGTAGTAGTTGGCGCTCCGGATCAAAGATCCAGGATTAGACCGAGTCAGTAATAATAATAGTATCAATAATACTCATCGATCAGCTGATTGGTTCGTGAACGGCGGGATAACACAGTGAAGAGTTTCAGGATACACTTCCGGTCCGGTGAGTTTTGTTTATGATGGCCAAACAGCATTAGCGTTAGCATAGAGAGGCTAACAGATGCTAGCTGATAATTTAGGACTTTTCTAAACTGATTTAGATTTAAAAGGTGAGTTTGTTGTGAATAATGTGTTGTGTTGATCTTATCACTGTTTAAGTTACTGATTAAATACCTAAGTTAGGGTTACCATGGTAACATACTCACTCCCCATTTTTCACTTGGTACCAAATGTCTTCAGATTATGAAGAAAGAAATAATCAGGTAAATCTGCTAATTCAGTTTTAAAAACCTTAAATGAAAACTAGATCGGCTACACAGTCATTAAATGACATTAAATCTGGGAACATTTCCAGTTAGGAGATAAAACATAGAAATAATAATAATAATAATAATAATAATAATAATAATAATAATAATAATAATACGAGTTAATTGTTAGTAGAATAAAGTGAAGACATGTGGACTGTTACTGTTTGATTTATTTTTGCATATTTATTCATATTTAAAGAATAAAAAATTGTATAAATAGAAGTAAAAAAAGAGGTGGAGGAGTTGGCTTATTTATTAATAATAAAATAAAGTGTAAAGTAAACAATTCAATGTCAACAGTTGTTGATAATGTTATGGAAGCAATTACAGTAGAAATATTAAATGAGAACTCTAAAAATATAATAGTTGTGTGTATCGATCACCAGGTTAAAGCATAGAATTATTTTCTGATAAAATAAATTAGCTGTAATAAAACAATTTTTTTTTTGTGTCGGGACTTTAATGTTGATTTGGGAAATCAGTCTGAATCAAATAACATTGGTGTGTTTATGGCCTCAATGTACAGTTTAAGCCTTTATCCACTAATATCCAGAACAACAAGAATAACAACTCATAGCGCAACAACAATTGACAATATTTTCACTAATATAAGAAATGTAAAAGTGTTGAGTGGAATCTTTATGACAGATATAAGTGATCATTTGCCAATTTTTGCAATTTGTAAAACTTATTTATGCAGTGTTACGGCAGGTGCAGTAGATAGAAAAAGGATAAGCACATCTAAAAAGGTTTTAGGCAAACTTAAAGATGATTTGATTTGAAAAATCATGTGTAACAGCAGCATGTGTGTATACACTGTTAGAATTTACTAGGAGTAATAAAACAAAGTTAAAGTAGTGGTAGTAGCAGTAATAGAGTGCTAACACATGTGGGCAGGTATTAATGTGAGCATCATTCATTGTGTATCAATGTGGACATGTTTATACTGGCACAGGTGGCGGATGCTGCAAAGGTTAGTGTCAAAGCAGTTTGGAGAGAAAAACAAAGTTAAAAAAAACTAATCGACTATTAAAATATTCGTTGACTATTTTAATAGTCGATTAGTTGTTGACTAGTCCACTAACCATGGTTGCCATAGTACAATTACAATAAATTGTTGATAAAAGTTTAATAAAACCACAATTGATGATGTAAAAAAATACTTTTCTATCCTAATGTCCATAGATGATAATCTAATAAATGGCCTGAACTCCCATAGACCCTTATCAATCCCTGCAGACTTCAGAGCGCTTTAGTCCTTCACACAATGATGGAGGGGAGCAAAAATCTATTAGTTATATTTAAAGCTAGAAATTGATTATTTCAAGTTCATTTACTAAGGTTTTTCATCCTAAAATCAAGTAAAGGAAATACCAGAAGAAAGTATGATTTACATAGTAAAACTATGCGTGCTACTAAACAATGTGCATTTTAGTGCCTGCAGGAAAACTGGAACTATTTTATGAGGAGTTGAAAAGAGGCTATACTAAAAATCAACTCCACGCCTCCAGCAAGAAATAGATTTTCAATAGCTGAGGGTCCAGACCCTGTGTATGAACAAAGACTGGAACAAGGGTGTGGTTTTTACCAGACTAACAGAGTCCAGACCCTCTGTACGAAGCAATGATTTTGACACATGCTGTAGGAGCTGTCAACTTGTGCTATGCTGACAGTAACCTGTGACAGAGTCTAACCTGTCTGTCTGTGTTTTAGTCAAACATGTGTGAGGAGCAGACGGTGTCTCTGGTGGACGTTCTAGAGGAAGACGAGGAGCTGGAAGAAGAAGCTTCAGCGGTGTTGGCAGGAAGTGATTCTGATCTCTGCTCCTATCCTCAGGTAGTCCCAGCTCAAAGGAAAACCTGAAACAAGTTTAGAGTTTACAGTGTTGTTCTGAGGTTTTAGCCCAGGCAAACTGGGGATAGTGTACTGAGATAATAACGACAGCTTTAATGGGTTAATAAAACTGATAACTGCATTTTGTTAAAATAGGCTGAATATATTGGGTCCCTTGGAGGAAATGTCTGAAATATGATCCTTACTAATGACTTAAAGCACTTTTCCTGTGTGCTAGCAAAGCATTGTTTCTATTCAGCAGGTGAGTCTTGAGGTTTCCTCTTTTAAATGCACAAGAAATCCTCATTAGAATATGCAAAATGTAGGATTCAGACACATTTTCCAGGAAACGTCTTGATTAGTAAGAAAATCATTCAGTTTTTGGATAAAGCAGTGATGAAATGTAGCTTAAAAAGCAGAAATCTCAAATTGTGCTGAATTGATTTTGAATAAATTCGTCTACATACTTGGTTTGATGTGACCGACCTGAACCTGGTCTGGGTTTTTATGCAAACCCACATTCACTAGGACTGAGTAATTCCTGCTTTTTCTCAGTTCAACATCTGGCTTTAAAGTGCCTGTGACATGTCTATTTTTCAAATACAAAAAGTCAAAGAAAATATCTTCATATCCAGGAAAATTGGCATAAAACACACAATTTAACCCATTTTGTCACAAAACTGGCATACTTTCCTTTGAATTTGGCTCAGCTTAGGTGAAACAGGAAGTGACATCAAAGGGGAACTCTTTAAGGAAGAAAACTCTCTGGTCTTTACTTTTCTTCATCTCTCTCTTATAGGGACTAAAATGATCTAAAAAAACATCAGACCTGCTGTCTGTTTTGTTAGCCATTGTAGCAACGCTCTGTTCTCATGCAGACATTCCCCTTTGACATCACTTCCTGTTAATTCACATGCAAATATCTCAACAAGCGTTCATCTCAGTGGTGTGAAATTGCTTTTGCGATATTTTATCATTCCAAAACTGCAATCAAATTTATCATAAACATTTAAAGTCACAGACGCTTTAATGATGGGCGGATCTAAAGCGGCACAATGAGCTGACATGAATAACCCTGACATCACGTCTGCGTTTGTGTTTGAGGGCTACGTGAAGCGGCAGGCTCTGTACGCCTGCAACACCTGTACATCGAAGGGAGGTGAGGCTGCCGGGGTCTGCTTGGCCTGCTCCTACAAATGTCATGAAGGTCACGACCTCTATGAGCTCTACACCAAGAGGTGAGCGATCAACATTACACATGACTCAATAACTAACCGTCCTCATAGACTGAGAAAACAGGTTGTAAATAGTCAGAAAATACTGATCTGAACTGTTTTTCTTGTTTTTTTTTACAGGAACTTCCGCTGTGACTGCGGTAACAGGAAGTTCTCTGGGCTGCAGTGTAAACTTCACCACGTCAGTTCACCTGAAAACACCTGCATTGGACACCTGTTCTCGTGTGCAAACACCTGTCTTCTCTTGTTGCTTTGTAGGAGAAGGACGACACCAACAGTCAGAACAAATACAATCATAACTTCTTCGGCGTTTACTGCACCTGCCGCCGCCCGTATCCTGACCCTGACGACCAGGTGATGAACTGCCGGAGCTCACCTGTCGGCCAGGTGTTAACGTGAAGACGTCTGACTGATGGTTGATGTTTGTGTTCAGGTAGAGGATGAGATGATTCAGTGTGTGGTGTGTGAGGACTGGCTGCACGGCAGGGTGAGTGGCTCCAGCAGCACTCAGGTAGCAGGCAGGTAGGTTAGGAGTTTACCTTGTGCACATGGAAGTAACTCCCTGTGCTTACCTGTGTGAGCAGCACCTGGGTTGTGTGGTTCCTGACTGTGTGGAGCTGCAGGAGATGATCTGTGAGTCCTGTATGAACAAAAACCCCTTCCTGTGGACGTATGCTGCCCACCTGGCAGGTGAGCCTTCCTGTTCTTTGCTGACTGTTTTTACCTTACAAGCACACGTCTTTTCCTCATTGTGTGTTCTGAATTCTGTTTAGTGTCAGGTACAGAGGTTCTGATGGAGGGAGAAAGACAAACGCCTGCTTCAAATGTTCCTAAAAAAGAAGAGCAGGTGAGAGGAGTAAAATCCTAACAGACAGAGCAAATTTAAACAAACGCAGATTTAAAAATGTGAGTTTTTACCTGAGCTTTAAAGGAGTCTGCTGACTCAGAGGAAGAGATGAAACAGATGAAAAAGCTCCGTCTCCTTTAGTCTTTAATTTTGTCTGAGGAACAATACAGCATGATATTCAAAACAGACATTAAACACCTCTCTTGGCGATGAGGAGAACATGATATTTGATAAAGTATACGGCAAGAATGATTACTTCTAAACAGATCTTGTTCTGGTTGTAAAACACTTTATATGAGAGAAAACAGAGGATAAAGAGTGGAATCATGATGACATTTTAAGATTTTTAGACTTAAGTGCTGAAAATTCCTTAGATTTGCTCCTACTGTCAGACTTAAGTGTAAGTGCAAGTTATCAAAATTCTTAAGTCTAAGAATCTCTCTTACTCTCAAGAAAAGTTCAGACTGCTCCAGAGGACTCTTAAAGGTCCTGTGACATCAAACTTTTGTTGTAAACATGAATTCATTTTTGGAAAGATAACATTAATAACATGTTGCAAAACAAATTTCACGTCGCTCAGATGAACGGTGGTTGAGATATTTGCATGTGAAGAAACAGGAAGTGATGTCAAAGGGGAATGTCTGCATGTGAACAGAGCGTTGTTTCAAAAGCTAACCAAACAGACTGTAGAGAAGAATCTGATGTTTCTTTTTTAGTCACTATCAAAGAGAGACGAAGAGTTAAAGTTTAAATCATTTTGTTTTAATAAACAGAGACCAGCGAGTTTATTTTATTAATGAGTTCCCCTTTGATGTCACTTCCTGTTTCACCTTGGCTGAGCCAAATTTAAAATAAAATAGGCCGGTTATGTGACAAAATGGGTAAAATCTTGTGTTTTATGCCAATTTTATTAAGCATAAAGATGTTTTCTTTGACTTTTTGTATTTGAAGGATAGGCGTGTCACAGGTAGTGGTTAAGTTGCCTCTAGGGGTCTGAGATGGACTGAGGAGACAGATCACAGCTGTCCTCCTCCCCACCTGAGTGTTATTCTCAGGTAAAAGATGGAAAACAGGTTTAATCAGAAATACAAAAAATGAAAGGTAACAATAAATAAATAAAAACTGCTAATAATGGTGACTAAAAGGCTGATATTTATGTGTGGCTTTTGGAGAAAATATTAAATATTCTCAGCTGGTGAGTGCATGAAAGAAAGAACTAGAACCTGTCAAATGAAAGGGGTAAATTTTTGGTTCTAAAACTTTACAGTTGTTCAGATTAATGAGACGTTAAATTCTAAAATGCATCATTTATCTAAAAGAATTGATCAGCATCACTGATTATCAATACTCTGGTAGGTTGATGATGTAGTTGAGCCGAGTTGTAAGCGGAGTCGAGAGGAGGCGGAGCCAAGCTGCAGACAAGAGGGGTTACAGGTGATGCCTCAGTCAAGAGGGGAGGAGGCGGAGCCAAGCTGCGGACTGATGGAGCTACAGGCGAGGCCTCAGAAAAGAGAGCAGTCAGGAGCTGTGTTCTGGCCACCTGCCTGGCGCTCCAAACTCTGCTCCTGCAGCACCTGTCAGGTAATATTCACCTGAGTTTGTGTTGGAACTAATAATTTAAGCGACTTGACTTTGGAATGATCTGATTGTACCTGTCGTGTTTTTCCATCACATCTTTAACTGATGATGATCTGATGAGTCTTTACCTGACAGATCTCCCAGCGTCTCTCATGTTTTCCTGTCTGTCTCAGGCGCAGCTGTCTACAGCTGGACTTTCCTTCCTGCTGGACGAGTTGGACACTGTCCTCGCATATGAAAACAAAGGAAAGAGCAATGAACTGAGACATCAGGGTCATGACCCTCTAATGTCCGCTCTGGATAACTTGAACAGAGTCCAGCAGCTTGAGATCATCCACGGTAAACAGGACAGAACTATAATTCCCATGATGCCATGCAGCTGTGCTGACAGTACTAACCCCTCTTTCAGGCTACAACGACATGAAAACCGAGCTGAAGGACTTCCTGCAGACGTTTGCAGCTGAAGGAAAGGTGAGCTGTTCTCCATGTAGTTAAATGTTAGCCAGGCAAAGCCTAGAACTCTGTGGAGGTAGGTTTTATCCTTTATGTGGCTACGGTTAGGGAGGGCGGGGCTTTAATGACTCTGGTCACAGTTTACCTGTGTGACAACATCTGTATGGAACCATCACACCTTCACCTGACCTGTGCCGTTATGTGACTGTTTGATAGGTGGTGACCTCTGATGACATCCGCCAGTTCTTTGAACAACAAAGTCGCAAAAGACGTCGAGTAGAAGCCGGACCTTTCTACTGCTCCTGATCTGTCCTCATTCAGTTGGGAGCCTTTTATTTCAGAGATGCTTCAACGCCATCATCACCATAAATGTTTCTGTTTATAACAAAATTAAACTTCATCTGAGCAACGTGCTTTGTGACGTGTTTCTGAACCAGTGAGCTGCAGTTGGTTGTGTTTGTTGATTTGTTTTTGTGCTATAAAATCTGAACAGAAAGACAATAAGGAGTGAAATCATAAAAACTAAGATTTTAGTCCCAACAGGGAGACTCAAATTCAGTGGGGATAAAAGTATTTATTCAGCTACCTATTCAAGTTCTCCCACTTGAAAAGATGAGGTCTGGGATTTACATCAAAGTTAGACCTCAACTATGAGAAAACATGTAGAAAATCACATTGTCTGATTGTTTAAGAATTTATTTGCAAATAATGGTGGAAAATAAGTATTTGGCCAGTAACAAAAGTTCATCTCAATACTTTGTTGTATATTCTTTGTTGGCAATGACAGAGGTCAAAGGTTTTCTGTAAGTCTTCACAAGGTTGGCACACACTGTTGCTGGTATGTTG
>JAUBOC010000071.1:96941-108810 GCA_032275365.1 Anablepsoides cearensis
ACGAACATGCCTGCCTCCACTTCAAGCTAATGCCAGGTTCTGCTTTGCGTTACGGCAATTACTGCTGCAAAATGCTGTGCGTGTGTTGTTTCGACAAAATTTGACTCTGTAACATCAAACACCACGCATTGTATACTAACAGTTATTATTCCCGTTTGTGTTTAAATAAATATAAACACATATCCGATCCCTGATCGGGTTGTAACGCCCGATTCCGATCGAGTCTGAAACCTTGTGATTGGGGCCGATTTCCGATCACTTGATCGGATCGGGACATCCCTAATAAACACCTATGTTCACACATGATACCTACCTGTATCTTTCTGTATATTGTGTACTATGTGTAAATAATATGTAAAGTATCTGTATAGTGTTAATACTAGAGAGACACAAACAGCCGTGTGTGTCAACATACTTGGCCAATAAACCTGATTCTGATTCTTATTCTGTTGCAAATGTTGACAAGTAACAAACTGGTTTTAAAGCTGTTTCAGTTGGTTCTTTGGAAACAGCTTTTCACTACCATATATGGGGTTGTGACATCACACCAGGGACCTGGTCATGTAAGACCACCATATTTGTATTGCACACGGTCACTGCAGATCGTTTCCTTCTTTTCAATAGGGCCGTGGAGTCAGAACCTCCTCAGACAGATATCAAAAAGAAAAACCAGTCTGAGACACAGGGAGGACTTGACGAGGAATATATTTATATTCATATTATTATATTAGGAATATTTGTTTCAAAAGATGGAAGAGAAGAAGAGTGCACTAAGGACCACTCAGAGGTGGTGGTGGGGGGCTGGCTCATTTCTTCCACTCTATCGTCCAATCATTGTTTGGTCATATTCATGTTTACCTCGTGTGGTTAAGTTCTTACCTTTGTACCGTCACGCCTTCGTTCCCAGCAAACCCTCACTACACGTTTGGGTCTATTGGGTCTGTCTGGCATCTTCCCCTGCCATCTGATCCAACTCACTACCAGGTGGTGATCAGTTGACAGCTCAGCTCCTCTCTTCACCCAAGTGTCCAAAACATCTGACCACAGATCAGATCAGATGACACGATTACAAAGTCAATCATTAATCTATGATCTAGGTGTCCTGGTGCCACGCGCACTTATCGACACCCTTATGTTGGGACAAGGTGTTTGTGATGGACAAACTAGGACTAGCAGAGAAGCCCAACAACAAAACATTGCTCAGGTTCAGATCAAAGAGGCCGTTCCTCCCAGTCACGCCTCTCCAGGTCACACTGTCATTACCCACGTGGGCATTGAAGACCCCCAGCAGAATAAAGGAATCCCCAGCTGGAGCACCTTCCAGCATCCCCGCTAAGGACTCCAAGAAGGCTGTGTACTCTGAACAATCATTTGGTGCATAAGCACAAATGACCATCAGTGATTGTCCCCCCACCTGAAGGTGCAGAGAAGCTACCCTCCTATCTACCCGGGTAAACTCCTACACACAGGGACCAAGTCATGTGGCCAAAGGTAGACCAACACCAGCTCAATGCCTCTCACCATGGGCAACTCCAGAGTGGAATAGAGTCCAGCCCCTCTTGAGGAGATCAGATCCGGAGCCCATGCTGTGTGTTGAGGTGAACCCAACTATATCTATCCGGTACCTCTCAACCTCATGCACAAGCTCGGGCTCCTTCCCCACCAAAGAGGTGATGTTCCGGGTCCCAAGAGTCAGCTTTGGTAGGCCAGGGTCAGAGCACCAAGGCCACGGCTTTTGGCTACTGCCCATGGCATCATGCTCCCGACTCGTATGGGCCCTCCAAGTCCATCTAGAGATCAACAGTTCTTTCTTCTTCATCACGTGTAGATCAGTCATCATAGACATCTTCTAAATCACTTGAGCTTTCTCCACTGAAACCATCCTCCTCATCCAGAACACACTCTCCTCTCTGTGCCCGTCCCTGGTGTGATGTCATAAGCTCTGGTCTTTAGACTTAGAAGTCAAAAACAACACGTTCTTTGATGTGTGCCTTGGTACAGAAGTGTTAAACTGATCAACTCTCTGGATCAGTAGATCTTACTGAAGTGTTATTGTCTGCAGCTCGAGCAGGAACTGACCAAGAAACTAGATGAAGTACAAGGTCAGTTCCTAGAATCCTTTCTGACATCTGAAACCTTTCTAATTGACCCGTTAGAAACTTTAAAGACTGGACCTTTCTGTTCTGGTTTTGCTTTCTGTTGCTACTATGTTGTCAGGAGAAATCAGCTGCTTCAAAGATGAAATAGAAACAGAGTTGGAGAAGAGTCACACCAAACTGAGAGGAATCTACGCCGCCTACTCCAAAGAAACAGGTTGGTGCCGCTCTACTCCTGCAGACTAATTTAACCCTAACTGTGTATAACCTAAGTTCACTTCAGCTAACCCTCAAAAGCAGCTTCAGAAGTGCTTCCAGCAAGAAGTCCAAAAGTCTCAGGAGTTCAAAGAAATATTTTTTTTGTCAGAAACACACTTAGGAGGTCATTAATACTCTTCACCACTATCAAAAACAGTCTGCAGGACATGTTTTTTTAGGACATGGTGAATAATAAATGATGTTTACATCTTCGCAATTCTTTTTATTTGAGTCATTGTTCTGTAATAAACTGTACACAGACATACACTAAATCATTATTTTACTATTATCATTACTTCCTCTTAAATTGCCCCACAAATCAATCCAACCAACCATGGTTTTGCCACATTCTGCCCACACACCAGCTCCACCAATCATGTTTATACCTGCTCCACACAAAGAGCTCTGCCAATCATGGGTAGGACAAACTCCACCCACACAACAAGAAACTCCCCCTATGTACTGCAGAGAGCCCTGCTTGAAATCTTTTGGTTTGTTAGAGACACATAGGAGCTGAGCATAGGCAGCAGTGGAAGTTAGAAGCCATGGTTTTAATGTTCTGATTAGACTCTGGGACACATACACACAGTGGCTCTGAGCAGGGCATGGAGTTTTTAAATCTGACAAATAAACCTTTTAACTGAAAACTGAACTTGGTTTCTGCACAATCATTCAAGCATCCAATATTTGTACGCTTCCTAACAATTGTATTAAGTCTTTAAAATGTCAGACTTGCTGCTCTGTTCTTATAGTTCAGATTTTTAAATTTTTTTATTCTTTAGAACCTATTTTCTGTTTCTCTGTTAACTTTCCTGACATCTGTTTCAAATCTCTGAATGAAAGCAGGAATTGTTGTCCTCTGATTGTTTACCTTCTTTTTCAGAGGGGTAACTCTGCCATCGCTCGTATGCATTGAGTTTGTAACATTTTTTTTAAAATAAGAAGTGAGGCTATCCAATCACCCGTACCCTCTCTGTGCCACTTGTCAGAACCAGATTCACACAAACTTATTTCTGGTTTCAGCCCCTCAGGAGGAAGAGGTCCTGTCCTCCACATCTGACCCAGAAGAGACTGAGGAAACCGAGCTGCAGGAGGCCACTCAGCAACTGACCCAGGACTTCCTGTGCCAGGTGATTCAGGAAGAGGAGGGCCAGGGCAAGACAGCAGATGAAGGTTTCTGTGAACAAGAGGTGGAGCCAGAGAAGTATGGGACAAGGACACATGCTCAGGTCACCCCTCTGTCTATCATCCTGGGAAAGCTGCCAGGCCAGTCCAGGCCAGGCTTCCAGGAAAACCTTCAATTCTTGGATGAGTCACAAACCGGTCTGAAAGCAGATGGTGAGCATAAATCCTTCATCATGACATCTACCTGGCTACATTATCCACACAAAGTCCTTACAATTTAGAGTTCCCAAAGAGGAATGGGTCCTGAGCTCTGTTACAGAGGGTCTTCTGTGTATTTAATGTGTGGACACGAATATGTTAACCCCCTAACCCCTCAACATCATTCACCACCAAACAGGAAGTAGTTTCAAACACCTGAGAGATAAATATTTGTTTCAGACGAGTCGTCACAGAACGGGGAGCTGGACCTGAAAGGAATCGACGATCAGGAGATTGAAAAGGTAAGCTGAGGCTTCACCTGAGTCAGAGGGACGTTGACAGGAAGTCCTTACATGTGCGTCAGACGTTGGAATTTCATTGTGCTTTTGTCTGCAGTACATCCTGAATGAGAACGAGGTTCAAGTGAAGACAGAGCTGTGGATGAAACAGAACGCAGAGTACCTGAAGGAGCAGAAAGGTGGGCGAGTCATGTGACCAATCACCTTATCACATGACCAAGTCTGAACAAATCTGATGGCTGATTGGTTGTTTGTGTTTACAGAGAAGGAAGAGAGAATAAACAAGGAGAAGGAGCAGGGCACATACAAGGAGAGGGTGAGTAAACCATGGGGTCTCCCAGCCTGCAATGCAGGGAATCAAACCCTATTTTGACCTCTGACCTCTGCCTGCACTGTCTCTGCTGCAGAAGAAGAAATACAAGAAACGCGAGCAGATTGAGGCGTCGACAGCAGAAGAGGCCATCGAGAAGATGTTGGAGAAGAAGAAGATCTCCAGTAAGATCAACTACGAGGTCCTTAAAGACCTGAACGGGGTGACAGGAAGTCCCAGCACAGTGACCTCTAAACCACCAGAGGGCACAGCCACAAAGAAACGACTCAGCCGCCGCCGCAGGAAGACCAGCGAGGTCAACCCTGACCTTTCTGTCAATGCCACCATCATGGGCAAGAGGTAGTGGCCAACCGTGATCTATCCCCCGCAGACAGGAAGTCACCAGCAGTCAGTGTCATCTTTTTTCTGCTCGTGTTTCAGGTTCCGCCGCCTCATTTCTTCCACACCAAAGAAGAAGAAAACACCGCTCCAGGTACACACCTGTCTCACTTGCAGGAAGATGTCAGGAAGTGACAGTATCATGAATGTTCTCCGGTTTCAGGTGGAAACTTCCAACACCACAACAACAGAAACAACAAAAGCTGAACCAGCACCAGCTCCTGATGCTGTACCAGACTCAGACTCTGCACCACCAGCTGCTCTGCCCCCTGCTGAGGAGGAGGAGGAAGAGGAAGAAGAGATGGAGGAAGAGTGTGTGAGTGCATTGCAGCTTGTAGGAGGTCAGTCTGGGCTTTTATTAATCAACATTAGTATGGGTCATTTAATTGGTTAGACGTTAGGTTGACTGGTTAGTTAATTAAATAGAATGTTGCATTGTTGGTTAACTGTTTAGTTATGGTTAGTTAGTTAATTAGGGACATTAGTTGTTTAGATGCTTGGTTGGTTGATTGAATTATTGGTAGTTGATTGTATTGCTGGTAGTTGCATTGTTGGATGCCTGGTTTGTTGTATTGTTGGTAATTGGTTAGTTGGTTAATGTATTGTTGGTAGTTAATTGTATTGTTGGTGGTTGGTTGGTTGGTTGGTTGATTATATTGTTGGATGCTTTGTTGGTTAATTGTATTGTTGGTAGTTGATTGGTTGGAAGCTTGGTTGATTGATTGTATTGCTGGTAGTTAATTGGTTGGATGCTTGGCTGGTTGATTATATTGTTGGTAGTTGATTGGTTGGAAGCTTGGTTGATTGATTGTATTGCTGGTAGTTAATTGGTTGGATTCTTAGCTGGTTGGTTGATAGTATTATTGGCAGTTGATTGGTTGGATGCTCGGTTGGTTGATTGGTTGGATGCTTGGTTGGTTGGTTGGTTGGTTGGTTGATAGTATTATTGGCAGTTGATTTGTTGGATGCTCGGTTGGTTGATTGGTTGGATGCTCGGTTGGTTGATTGGTTGGATGCTTGGTTGGTTGATTGGCTGGTTGATTTTGTTGGATGCTTGGTGGGTTGATTGTATTGTTGGTAGTTGACTGGTTGGATGCTTGGTTGATTGATTGCATTGTTGGTAGTTGATTGGTTAGATGATTGGTTGGTTGATTGTATTGCTGGTAGTTGATCGGTTGGATGCTTGGCTAGTTGGTTGTTTTGTTGGTTGTTGATTTGTTAGATGCTTGGTTGGTTGGTTGGTTGGTTGGTTGATTGATTGTATTGTTGGTTGATTGTGTTGTTGGTTGATTGTATTGTTGGTAGTTGATTGGTTAGATGCTTGGTTGGTTGATTGTATTGCTTGTAGTTGATCGGTTGGATGCTTGGCTGGTTGGTTGTATTGTTGGTAGTTGATTAGTTGGATGCTTGGTTGATTAGTAGGATGCGTAGTTGGTTGGTTGATTGTATTGTTGGTAGTTGATTGGTTGGATTCTTAGTTGGTTGGTTGATTGTATTGTTGGTAGTTTATTGTATTGTTGGTAGTTGATTGGTTGGATGCTTAGTTGGTTGGTTGATTGTATTGTTGGTAGTTGATTGGTTGGATGCTTGGTTGGTAGTTGATTGGTTGGATGCTTGGCTGGTTTATTGGTTGATTGTATTGTTGGTAGTTGATTGGTTGGCTGCTTGGTTGATTGATTGTATTGCTGGTAGTTGATTGGTTGGATGCTTGGCTGGTTGGTTGGTTGGTTGATTGTAATGCTGGTAGTTGATTGGTTGGATGCTTGGCTGGTTGGTTGGTTGGTTGGTTGATTGTATTGTTGGTAGTTGATTGATTTGATGCCTGATTGGTTGATTGGTGGGTTAATTACATGGTTAGTTTGTTGGTTGAATGGTTTACTGACTAATTGAGTTTGTGTTTTTCAGATTACGGTTGTGAGGAAGAGGAAGTGTTTGAGCTTCACCCCCGTGACATTTGATCCCAGTGAATAACCTCCATTCAGGCTGAAGAGATCGAAGCGATCATTTTTAGGTCAATAACTGAATCGATCACAGAAGCATCAGAACACCTCAGTGTTTTTATTGATCACTGGTTGATGAATTGATCATTGTTTGTTTGTTTGGTTTTGATGTAAAATTTGGATCTACAGAAGCCCAACAGGACCAAAACCACAGGACTTCATGTTTTTGGTTCTGCTGGGCCTCCAAAGAAACCAGCTCAGTAAGCATTACTGACCAACCTGCCAGAGTCTTTGTTTATGTTTGTTTATTGATGTTTGTGTGTTTTTATGAATGATTGTATATCAATATTTGTATATTAATATTTGTTTATTATTGTTTGTTTATGAATGTTTGTCTATTAATGTTTATGATTTATTTTCATCTGAGGGTTTATCAATGTTTGTTTATCTGAGTGTTGTTTTTTATTAGTGTTTATTGTGTTGGTCATATTTTATTGACTTTGTTTTAATTGTAGAAATAATAATGGGATAAAAAATAACATTCCTTTTTAATTGGATTCTGTCAGGATTTGTGAACATTAACACAACCAGTCTGGATTTGTAAATATAAACAAACGGGACCCCTGTTTCAGAAAGTAGGATAAGTAGAAATCCTGAGTATATTCTGGGGTAACTCTGTGCAGATCCTGGGTTTCAGAAAGCCAGATATCATTATCCTGAGTTAACTTACCTCCACAACTTACTCTGTGAACCAACCCTGCTCTGTAGCAGGATTACTGAACTTATCCTGAGTTTGTTTTGCTTTGTATCTGAGAGCTGAGAGGACAGAGTCAGACAGAGTCCTTCTCTAAAGGAGCCTGTAGATGTTGGAGCGTTTAACACATTAGTGCATTTTTACATGTTTTTATTTGCTCAGGTTTCAATTTTTTCTTCAACTACAGCTTGTAGCTGCTTCACAGGAAGCTTTAGGGACAGAACAATTATCAAATTACATTTATATTTTACTCTAACGAAGTTATGATCAAAGGTTTAAATTCTTACAGAAGTATATATATATATATATTTATTTTATTAAATATGAAATTTATTTCATTATTGTAATAAAATAAACTTCTGGAAAAAAAATTACTGAAGAAAGTTGAGCTCCAGAGGAGCTGGAGCCTCTTCAGCTGATCCTCCATCACAGCTCTTTATGTGAAAACAATTGTTCTGATTCACAACGAAAAATATATATTAAATTTTTTTTGGAGATGTGTGTGTTTGTTTAGTACTGGCTGGGTTCAGTTACACACACACACACACTTATATCCACATGACTAAAGAATAAAAGTAAAATTAAATCTAAGGAATAAAAGTTTAGATTCATGTAAAATTATAATCGACTTGATCAGCAGTTCTCTGCCACACTAACACTCTTTCAGCAGCAACAGTTTTTATTTTTAGTATATGTTGATATTCTCTATATGCCATCATTAATATTTATAGTTTCAGCACCAAGAAATTAACTTCTGGTCTTCTTATTTTCTCCCGCTGCCACGATGAATCATGTTATCTGACTTCCATTGATGAGGGCTTCCTGCTCCAACTTAACTCAGAGGTAACTTGACTCAGGATTAAGCTGATATCACCAACTCTGAAACTGAAAATCCTGAGTATCACAGAGCGAGGTATTAACAGAGCGAGTATCTGTGTTAACCCAGGGTTTGTGAAACGGATGTGTAAATATAAACACAAACAGTCATCTTTAATTCCACAGTTTTAGTGTTAAACTCGACTGTTCTGACGACACCAGTGGTCCAGCTGCTCCACTTCCTGTCTGTAGGCAGGTTTGTCTCCATTCTGGATGAGGCCAGTGTTCTTTATTTTGTCTGCAAACTTCCAGCTGTTTAACAGATCAGCTCTATGTTGACAGCATCGTTCACTGACCCGTTTACCTGGAATTCAAACTTTAGGGGGTCCAGCAGAGGTCTTGTAGTGGTCCTCAGTTTAAAAACATTCTTTCAAATAGTTTTATAACCATAGACGTCAGAGCGATTGGTTTGTCGTCACTTGAGGCAGGATGGAAGTTCAGGATCTCAGTTGATGTGTAAAGATCTTGCTGAAGATGGGAGCGAACAGCAGGAAGGGGAAATGACATCTGGACCTGGAGTCTTCCTGGCCTATAATCTCCTGAAGAGCTGACATCTTCTCACGGATCCTCCTCACTACTGGGGGAGGAGCAGAGGGTGATGAGTGCAGCCAGTTGTTGGTTCACTGCAGGCTGGGGGAGATTCACAGAGCTGGTAATGTTATGGTAAATATCGAAGCCCATTTTCGCCATAAAATAAAAAATAAAAGCCCAACAGGAAGTCATAATTTCGACTTTTAAAGTCGCAATTACGAGAATAAAAGTGGTAATTACGACTTTAAAAGTCGAAATTATGACTTCCCGTTGGGCTTTTATTTTTTCTTTCATGGCGGAAACGGGCTTCTATAGTTACGGCAGCGAAACGCTCATGAATTTAAATGTTTATTTGATTGTAAAAGGTTTGAAACATGAATAATGCTGATTGTAAATGTTTTATGAAATTATTAAAGTGTTTAAAACTTGCTGTTTGTCATAAATTATCCACTTTAAGACAAGTTTTCAGTTAAAAGCCTTGTAATAAAACTGCAGGGTTAGGGTTGGTGCAGCTGGCTGAGTATGAAGGCAGGTGAATGAGTGCTTAGATTTAAGAGCAGTGTGCTTGATTGAAGGGTGAGCTACTTTAGAGGGAGTGATGCACAAGGAGCGCAGGTTTCATTTGATCTTTCTTTTTGTTAGTTTAAGGTGCTGGTCTAACGTAGTTCATGTTGTGCTGCTGTTTCACACACACAAAAGTCAGAGTACAAATCTAACAACTTTTATTGGTTCAGCTGTTAAAATACTGTTTCTATTCACATCTTATTAAACTGTTTATTAAGAAAGTTACAAATGTAAATATTCTTTTATTCAGAAAAAAATATAAAAACAAACAGTTTTACAGTAAAGACGAGACTTTGACCCTCAGAGTTCAGGTCTCAACCTTGAATCAGAAGGAATGAAAATGATCCAGTTTTTCAGTCTGATGAAAGTTTTTCCATCTTGAAGCAGATCTGACCTGTTGGACCAGATGACCCCAACAAACCTTCCTCTGCAGAACCACAAGGACCGCTGGCTCCTCCTAGTGGTCATGTTGATGTTCCACATGAACCTGCAGGACAATCATGACAACAAAGACATCAAAAAACTTTGACTCCTTCTGACCTGAAGCAGCAACAAAATTTAAGTTCTGCTCATAATCCTACGGAAGAGCATTGCATTCACCTAATGAAAAAATATTTGACTCCTGATCTCATAATTATGAGATAAGATGTCATAAATATGAGATAAGATTTCAATTACGAGAAAAGATCTCATAGTTACGAGGTCAGGATCTCATAATTATGAGATAAGATGTCATAAATATGAGATGTCATAATTATGAAATCTCATAATTACGAGAACAGGATCTCATATTTACGAGATCAGGATCTCATAATTACGAGATCAGGATCTCATAATTACAAGATATCTCATAATTACGAGATCAGGATCTCATAATTATGAGATAAGATGTCATATTACGAGATCCTGATCTCTTGTGGATTTTGAGCAGGTCGTGTGTTTTGCCGAAAACACGAATGCCAAGAACAGGCTGACATTGGTTTATCCACCAAAGTTTAACAAAGTTATGATCCGCAGAGTTGAAACAAGAGGAAATTTTTGCTCTTTGTGTACATACAGGACTTAAGCTTCAGATGCATTAGCTACTTATAGCCGTACTGCAGGAAGAGAGCGACTTCCTGCATGTCAGAGTGGGCTTTTCACTTGAACAAACGCAAGTAAGATACCTGCGTAATGTCGACATAATATCATAAATGCCATCTGTAATGTTTTGTTCGGACTGTATTGCATCTTGCTTTTATTTTGAAACATCCTGTCACTAAAACTGGAAATTCAACTACCAGCTAAATGACAGTGATATGTTTGTGCCGAATCTGCCAAAGCTGAATTAAACAGAACTTTTTTGGACTGGTGTACAGGTGGATTTATTAACAAACCCACAGACACAACACCCTCCACATTAAGTAAACTTAATATTTTCCAATATTTTATACCTAAGAGGAAATAAAAGCATATAGTGCAGTCATTGTTCACTTTTGCTGTAGCGTACATCAGCTATGACTCTCTTTAAATTATCTCATAATTATGACATCTTTTCTCATAATTACGACATCTTATCTCGTAATTACGACATCTTATCTCATAATTACGACATCTCATAATTACGACATCTTATCTCGTAATTATGAGATCAGGAGTCAAATATTTTTTATTAGGTGAATGCAATGCTCTTCCGTATAATCCAAACGTCAGGTCCTCTGGTTGTTACACCTGTAATGGTTGTTATACCTGTAATGTTCAGTCAGGTGTCCAGGTGTTGTGGTTCAGGTTGTTACCTGTGTGAAGCTCAGTAGCATTTATCCGGCTCTGGTCTAGTGTTAAGAAGCAGTTGTTTTTCTGCCCGCTGGTTTCTTGTGTGGTCTTTATGTCAAAGGTCATCACTGTGATTGGCCCTGTGACCCCCTTTAGATGGACCTGGATGCTGTTCTGGATCAGAAGATGAAGAAAGCCCAACATGAATCATCCAAACAAAGTATGAGGTTTGGATCATTCCTGACCTGCAGACTCCAAACATCTGAACTAGTATCACAGTTTTCACTAAAGAACAAACTGGACCTCTTTGGCCCTCTTACCGCTTTAGGAGCAGGAACCTCCAGTCTGGTGTCCTCTGGAGCTTTCACCAGAACCAACGTCTGCTCCTGAAAGGTTTCGAGCCGATTGAAATCCTCATGGGTCACATACGCCAATGTGCACATCGAGTTAAAGACATTCAATTGAATTCAATGTATTTGTAGTTCACGTTTACGACTTACATTATCCCAGAGAGCAAAACAAAAAGTCCAAATCATTCATCCATCATCTTCCGCTTTATCCGAAATCGGGTCACGGGGTCGGCAGCTTGAGCAGGGAAGCCCAGACCTCTCTTTCCACAGCCACCTCTTCCGGCTCTTCTGGGAGGACTCTAAGGCGTTCCCAGGCCAACCGAGAGACAGTCTCTACAGTGTGTCCTGGGTCTTCCTCTGGGTCTCCTCCCAGTTGGACATGCCTGAAGTACCTCCCTAGGGAGGCGTCCAGGAGGC
>JAUBOC010000071.1:108910-120812 GCA_032275365.1 Anablepsoides cearensis
TTTATACTCATGCTAATCTGTTTATACTCATGCTAACCTGTTTATACTCACGCTAACATGTTTATAGTCATGCTAACCTGTTTATATGTATGCTAACCTGTTTATACTCATGCTAACATGTTTATTGTCATGCTAATCTGTTTATAGTCATGCTAACCTGTTTATACTCATGCAACTATGTTTATACTCATGCTAATCTGTTTATACTCATGCTAACCTGTTTATACTCACGCTAACATGTTTATAGTCATGCTAACATGTTTATAGTCATGCTAACATGTTTATACTTACGCTAACATGTTTATAGTCATGCTAACATGTTTATACTCGCGTTAACATGTTTCCAGCTTCCTGTATTTTAATGCTGAGGTTTTAAATCCACAGACGATGGATTGATGTACCATCAGGTTTATTCAGAGCCACAGATACCAACAGCAACATGAGAAAAAGTCTACAAACATCACAAATGAACACAAACTCATGCTGTGTGCTCAGAAAAGAGAAACACGTAAAAAAGTCATCATCTTTCAGGTGTGGCACCAGTCTTTACATAAATACACTTTTCTCTCTGACATTAGAATCTCTGCTGTGTCTGAATTCTTGTGCTTTATGTCATCAGGAAAATAAAGAAGAAAGATTCAGTTTGTTTGTCCTTCAAAACAGCTGAAATAAAAAAGCATAAAAAATAACAGTAAAGAATCAACTTTTTGAAATTCTACAGCTCTTGTTTTAGAATCAGGCCAAATATTTTCTTGATTCAGAACTTTGAGGACCATGAGGTTCTGTTCATCATATAATTGGATTGAAATGTATTTGCTGTTGTTTAAACCGAACCTTTAGGTCAATGTTCGAGTTTCTTGAATTTTTACTTTGTTTTTTTATAAATCCCTTATATTTTAAAAATAAATTTGTAATTTAAAATGAAGCGCTAAATGTGTGAAATGTTTTCTGACAGGAAACTGTTTGGTTTCCAAACTGAATCTCTTCTTACTTTACTTCCAAACAGACTTAAATGTTTAATGTCCTAAAATACTTTTGGACTGTTTTTTTATTTTATTTTTTGGTTTTAGCTCTGAAAATCGAGCCAAGAACATTTCATTTACAAGAAAGTTCTTCTAACTAAAAGTTCTTCTTCCACCACGTTCCAAAGTGAAAACTGGGGGATGTTTCCTAAATGAACAGGAGGTGGAGGTACGAGGTATAAGGAGCAAAGTAAACAGGAGGAGACCTGAGATGATGTCTCACAGAACAGAAAAACAGGAGGAAGAGCTGGAGGAGGGAGACGCTCAGAGACTAAAACCAACAGGATTAGAACTGAGTCCATCAGAACGACAGCTCAAAGTTAGAGAGGAAAGACTGAGATGGTTTGGACATGTCTAGAGGGACAGTTGACACTTTGGTCAAAGGCTGTTGAAGATGGAGCTGCCATGTAGGAGGAACAGAGGAAGACCACAGAGATAGATGTAGTGGAGGAGGGTCTGCAGAGAGTTGGGGGGACAGAGGAGCATGCTGAGACGTGGAGACAGATTGTCCTCTGTGGAGATGCAGCTGTAAGAAGAAGAAGTTACCCATCTTTTTTAAAACACCTTTACGTGCTGAAAGAGAAACCCTGAACATTTGTTTTTGTGGTTTCACAACAAAACACAACGGTAGCATTTATAAAGATGACCATATAAGGAGACGAGAGGTGGAGCTTCTCTTTAAGCTCCACGACGGGATTCCACAAAGTGCGTGCATGAAACTGATTGACTTTACAGTTCTGGGATTCAGACCCAAAATTTGCGAACTGAACAAGGTTTTCTGGAGGATGATGTAGTTTTTTCAGGAATGCTTGACCCTGTAAGTCCAGAGAAGAACATCAGAACATGGAAACAAAACATGAACGTAGCAAAAGATTTGTACAAAACTCAACACATTTCTCATCAGTAAAAACATCTGTTGGCTCTTTAAAGTCATAAGAAATTGCATATTCCCAAACATACAGATTGTATCCCACATCAAAGAAGTATCAAACATCATCACAGGCGTATTGCTGACGGGCCGTCTTCTTACAGCCACAACTGATGAAGCCAAAGGAACTGATGGCAGATTGTCTCCTACACTTCCTGTCCTCTTCAAAATAAAAGCAAGAAACATATCCTGTGATGAAATCTGGATGTTCAGGTTCTTCTCCTAAACTTCAGTTTGATGACTCACAGAAACCTTTTCATACATTCAAACATTAAAATGAAGTGATTGTTCTCCTGCTCCCAGTTTAACCCATTAAAGCCCAATTTACCTTGATGGAGAAGAAGTTACACTGGGGTGTGAGAATCTGTACGTCACATTATATCAAGTTTTCCAAAGCAAGGCAGGAAAATAGATACGTCCGAGTTAAAAGAATAAAAACAGGATCACAGCAGCAGAAAAAAAAGCTTGGTTCTACTTTCATTTGGGTCTGAATCAGACCTGGATGCCCTGAACAGCCTGTCGAATGTTTTCCAGCAGCGCCTTGTTCTCCGGACTCTGGTACCGATCCTGGTGGGTGTACATGTCAGTCAGAGTGCTCACATATGCGTCAAAGTTCTGTTCGTTCATCGGTTCCTGGGAACAAAACCACAAAGAAAACAAAAAACAGGCGACTGGAGAATGAAGACGGTCATCATCACTCTGTCACTAAAGTGCTCCATGTTTTACAAACCATCTAAAACTCAGCAGAAGACTACGGTTTCTGAAAACAAAGCAAACAAAAAAATAATAAAAAGCTGAAAGGGTGATTTGCAGATGGTGGAGATGTTCAGAACATGGAAACACTGTGACCTGCTGCCCAACATTAAACCAAAACAATCTTTCTCTTTATTCATCAAGCAACAGTTCAGGGTGTGGCACTTTCAAAACTGTTGAAAAAATAAAAAGGCAACTGGACGTCTGTAGCTGAAGACATTTCAGTGTTTCTCCCTCATACTAGTCCAGTTCTCTGTTCAATGTCCATGATGGAGCACAGTCTGTCACACTGGAGATCAATGGAACAACCAAACTGTAAAAACTGGCTTTATTTTGAAATAGGTGGAGGAAGGACTGAAGTCCATCACCCTCAATTTGCACTACATGCGGTTCCACTCCAACCTCTGCAGGAAATACACAACTTTTATAATCAATGAGAGCATTGGCTCTGCAGGCTGGTGGCGTGCACACTGTGACCTGCTAAAATTAGATTAAATCCTATTTTTAACAGACACCTGTGCTGCTCCAGAGTCAATCTACAAAGATCATGTTGCACCAACAGGAAAAGGAACAAGCACAACATCCGTATTTTCAAAATAATTCACCAAAATCAGACTAACATTGTCAAAACCCCAGCTATATTAATAAATATATAGATACATTTATACAATTCAATTCAGTTTGTTTATATAGCGCCAAGTCACAACGTGTGTCAGGGCACTGTACATAAAAAAAGAACAATCTAAAGAAGAAGAAGCCAGCAGATTGTGTTGAATCACTTCATCCCAGTATCCCATCCCGAGCAAAGAGTGGAGAGAAAAAACTCCCTCCTTTTTGAAAGCCAATTGCAACATGTATCATGCGTGTACACACGATACATCAGTGATGCTGTTTCAACTGTGTTTGGAGTCCGTTATCCACATAATTAATTATTTTGCTGTGATTTCCATATTTCTCACTGGATTTATTGTGTGATCTTGATTTCCTGCTCATACTTCTCAGAGCAGCTGAGGCTGTATAAAACAGGAGCAGAACCCCATGTAGTATAAATTGAGGGTCAGGGTCCGGATCTGGCCTGAGCTGAAGTTATTTTATGTTTCCACTGCTTTAACCAAGTCACTGGTTCAGATATGTGGACCAGACCTGGGTCAAAATCCAAACTAAAGGAATAGAAGACGTCAGCAACAACATCATATTTACAGACAGGACATCAACGACAACAAGCTGCCTGTTCTGGACTGATGAACATGGAAGGAGATGGAAGCCGCTGACACAGATCAGAACCTTCTGTTTGACTCTCACCACCCACTGGAACACAAACTGTCATCGTAACTTTACTTCTTTGGCCCAACATGTCTCCGTGAAGACAGAAAGGAAGAGCAAGGGACAGAAACACATCAGAGACGCTCTCCACACCTGGAGGTCCTAACTGGACTTTTGTCAAAACAGCAAAGACATCCAAACACCAGAACAGGAAGAACAAACACAAAACCATCATCACTCTAAATGTTGCTGAAGTATCTGAGAAACTCAGAGGAAGTTCCTGGTACATTTCAAACCCAACAGGACCCTCAGCAAGAGGCTGGTCCATCCTAAGAACCAGAACCTCCAAACCCAATGTAAGCAGTGTGTCTGCAGCTCTGACACATGGCTCAACACAGGAGACCTGAACCTGGACTATACTCGTTCTGAAGCTGAACAGATGGTGTGCGGTCATGTGGTTGTTTGGCATTCGTTTTTGCACACACCTTTCATAGCATACGCCACTGCATGGGGTCTCTTCCTGCTGGAGTCTACGATGAGGAAAAGAAAGTCTGAGACTCGTCACTCACCCGACGTTATTTATCCACAAATCTGTCGCGATTAAAAAAACAAACAAACGCCCAACTTCAGACCAATCACACATTACCGTCGTAGTGGAGGGGGGTAAAAGTTTCTGCCAGTGAGTTATGCCAAAAGGGGTGGCAGAGTCGACCCTGAGAACACAGTGACGTAATGTTCGTCATGAAACTGCGACAATCTGTGCCGACTTCGGCAGTTCAGAGGGAGTGTGAAGGCTTGAGTGAGGATCAGACTCTGCTGTCCCACATCTCAAGGATAAAAGACCCTCTGCTGAGAACCAACATGATCAGACACATGGTTTGAGTGAGGGTATGAAGGAAGACATTTACATGAAACAAGAAAAATAACTTTAAACAGAGAAGGAGGGCTGAGCTTTTACTTTTACAAAACTTACAGTGCAACACTGAGCCTGAAATGACTGACAGGTGAAGGGAGGGGTGGTGGGGTGTTCAGAGGAGGAGGATAATTGGATAAAGCATAAACAGATCTCTTACTCTGGGAAGCATCTGAAAACTGCCGTTAATCTTTACTGGGGTCTCTTTCTGAGGCGGTGGTCTCTACAGGAGAGGGTGTACAGAGAAGTCTATTAGCTTCATGCACAAGGTCCACCTTAAATAAGCCCTTCAGTCCACCTTAACAAATCACTCCAGTACACCTTAACAAGTCACTTCAGTTCACCTTAACAAATGACTTCAGTCCACCTTAACAAGTCACTTCAGTCCACCTTAACAAATTACTCCAGTCCACCTTGACAAATGACTTCAGTCCACCTTAACAAGTCACTTCAGTCCACCTTAACAAGTGACTTCAGTCCACCTTAACAAACCACTTCAGCCCACCTTAACAAGTCACTTCTGTCCACATTAACAAATGACTTCAGTCCACCTTAACAAATCACTTCAGTCCACCTTAACAAGTGACTTCAGTCCACCTTAACAAACCACTTCAGCCCACCTTAACAAATCACTTCAGTCCACCTTAACAAACCACTTCAGTCCACCTTAACAATTCATTTCAGTCCACCTTAACAAGTCACTTCAATCCACCTTAACAAATCACATCAGTCCACCTTAACAAACCACTTCAGTCCACCTTAACAAATCATTTTAATCCACCTTAACAAGTCACTTCCGTACTCCCTAGCAAATCATTTCAGCCCGCCTTAACAAGTCATTTCAGTCCACCTTAACAAGTCATTTCAGCCTGTCTTAACAAGTCATTTCAGCGTGTCTTACCAAGTCATTTTAGGCAAGCTGTGTTTATCATACAGATCTGATGTCCAACTGGAACAGAAGGATGCATTCTGTTTACTGAGTCTGTAGCTCTAGAACTGATGGTTTATTAGGACTGAAGGTCCAGATCTGATGTTTTCTGGGTTTGAACACTGAAATAATTGTCCATCTAACCAAGTCTTACAATCATATCCAGCCAAATAGTATTTTTGATCTTGTATTAAGACTGATGTTTAATCTAGAGCCGAATATTCCTTATCCAAAGTTTATCCATGCTATTTGATAGCCTCTCCAGTGCAGTTAGCGGGGCAAACTGCTCAGTTTTCATGCCGGCCTATCATTATTCAGATCAATAACTGGCTAAGGAATAGATATAGCCTCCTGCTATAAGCATGTAGCAACCGCTGGTTGAGCAACAGTCTTTGACACTCACACCGCACCATAAAATTGTAAAGAAAGTTTTCCTTGCTCCATTTCTTCATCAGTTTGGGGGTCTCAGACTAAAAAAGGTTGAAACCCCCTGATCTAACTCATTCTGCTCCTGCTTAATATATGTCTCAAAACAAGATGGAAATTACTTTTTGTCTGGATATAAGGGTGTAAGACAAGCTGAGGACACATGAAGTCATTTTTTCCGTTGTATTCCAAAAGATTATCCAATTAGTCTTCCAACGCTCAAACATCATGACTCCAACACAGCCAAACTAAAAAAAACAACAACAAGGTTTGTTTGAAAAACAAAACAGCACAAAACTAAACAGAAAAAAGCTGATGTAGAAAAATGACATTTATTGATTAAAAATAAAACAAACAAATCTTGTTCAATTTGAAAAAAGTGAGTGGAAAGAAAGAGTTTGTACAAAAAACAAGATGAAATCTGACTGACTGACTGACTGACTGACTGACTGATGAACTGACTGACTGACTGACTGATGGACTGACTGACTGATGAACTGACTGACCGACTGACTGACTGACTGACTGACTGACTGACTGACAGGTCAGGTCAGATGTGTCATGTCCTTCTGACCATGTGTTGAAGCTGTGTGATGTACATAAAAAGACAGGTGTGTGAGTTTGCGCTGATGGTTTCAGAATGGGTTGGACAGTCTTTGCTGTCTTACCATGTGTGGAAGCTGGATGTTTGCCAGGCTGTTGATCAGTGATTTGCTCAGGTTTGCCAGTTCATGCAGCAGTGAATCGTTCTGCTGTTCGATCACCTTATTGTCTTCCTCGATGGACTTCAGGTTTGTCTCCATGGTGGTTATCTGACAAGGACACCATGAGGACATGTTATTAGAAATTAAATTTAGAGTTCAAAAAAAGTTTATGTCTTTGTCACATTTTCCACACGTGTTCTTTTCAGACTTTTATAAAAACAGTCAGACAATTTCTCTTCCCAGAATGATGGAAGAAATAAAGATGGTTCACCTGTGTCCTCAGTTTTATCATGTCTGACTCCACTTGACTGTTGGACTCATTTAGATCATTGATTTCTTCATCCAGCTGTTTGATTTCTTCATCATTTTCAATTCCTGTAACCAATCAGATTTTTCCTTAGAGCCCTGTCTTCAGACAAGAGGAAAATGTTAGGGAAGACTTTAGATTTGTTCAGTCTCAGACCTTTGCTTGCTCTTTGCTTGATTGTCAGCATTTCCATGCCACTCATCCTGGCCTTCTTCATGGCTGAAGTAGCACGAGGACAACCGGAGAGACTGAGAAGAAATGGATGATACAAACATCTGGACATCAGGAGTTATATCAGGATCAACAAAATGTAGAGGAAAAGAAATAAAGCTTCTGGAGGTGACTGACCTGCGGTGGGTCAGGAAGCTGCCGCTCACATGTCCTGAACCGTCACAGCCTGGAGTCGGACAGCTCATCCCGTCTGTCTTCCCAGACTTCCAGACAAACTGAGAGCCGTTCATGTAGCTGTCCTTTTGCCTCTTGGCCGCCAGAGGGCAGCCAGACGCACTGCGATGAGAGGCATACTTCCCCGTCACATGACCCTGTCCATCACAGCCGGGGACTGGACACCTGACAAGAGGAAACAGCAGGATGTACATGTCAGAGGAGGAACCAGAATGAGGTATTTCAGAGGAGGAACCAACAGGAGGTACACCTCAAAGGAACCAGTGTGGAGAACACCTCAGAGGAAGAACAAGCAGGAGGTACAACTCAAAGGAACCAACAGGAGGTAAACCTCCGAGGAGGAACCAGCAGGAGGTACACCTCAGAGGAGGAGTCAGCAGGAGGTACACCTCAAAGGAACCAGCAGGATGTACACCTCAGAGGAAGAACAAGCAGAAGGTACACCTCATAGGAACCAGAAGGGGGTACAACTCAGAGGAACCAGCAAAAGTTACACCTCAGAGGAAGAACAAGCAGGAGGTACACCTCAAAGGAACCAGGAGGACTTCACCTCAGAGGAGGAAACAACAGGAGGACTACACCACAAAGGAACCAACAAAAGGTACACCTCAAAGGAACCAACAGGAGGTACACCTCAAAAGGAACCAACAGAAGGATTACACCTCAGAGGAAGAACCAACAGGAGGACTACACATCTGAGGAGGAACCAACTGGAGGACTACACCACAAAGGAACCAACAAAAGGTACACCTCAAAGGAACCAACAGGAGGTACACCTCAGAGGAAGAACCAACAGGAGGACTACACCTCAGAGGAAGAACCAACAGGAGGATTACACCTCAGAGAAGGAACAAACAGGAGGACTACACCTCAGACTGTTTCTGTATTTCTGGTTGAGAATTGAACCCAGTCTGTGATTTGATTCTAGACCAGGACAAGAACAGTTTTAGGACATTCTACCTGATGGTGAAAATGTTGAAAAATAAAAAGTCCTACTTGATTGGCTCCTGTTCATCCTTTTCTTCTTTGCTGTGGAGAATTTTCAGGCCAGTTTTTTTGGCTCGAGGACAACCGGAAAGACTGTGAGACAGAAATACAGAAAAATGTCCTGAATTGGAGCAGAATTAAAAAATCAAAAACAACAGAAAAACACAGAAAATAGTTAAATAACTTGTTATAACAAATAAAATGTTTTGAAATTCTGAGATTTGAAATTCTGAGGTTGAACAGCTGTTCTCCATACCTCCTGTGGGAGGCGTAGTTTCCAGTGATGTGTCCTGATCCATCACAGCCAGGGGTGGGACACCTTACCAACAAACAGCACCATCATGAATCAGTCACTTAGTCATTTGGTCGGTCAGTCACTTGGTCACTCGGTTGGTCAGTCAGTTGGTTAGACGATCAGTCGGTTGGTTGGTCACTCGGTCGGTTGGTCGGTCAGTCACTTAATCATTAGGTTGGTCAGTTGGTCCGTCACTTAGTCACTTGGTCAGTCAGTCGGTCGGTCATTTGATCAGTCGGTCAATCAGTCGGTTGATCGGTCAGTCACATAGTCACTCTGTCAGTTGGTCAGTCACTTTGTCACTCGGTCTGTCGGTTGGTCAGTCACTCAATGGGTCACTCAGCTGGTCACTTGGTCAGTCATTCGATCGGTCACTCAGCTGGTCACTTGGTCAGTTGGTCGATCACTAAGTCACTCTGTCGGTCACTCTGTTGAGTTGGTTGGTCGGTCACATAGTCACTCAGTTGGTCAGTGAGCTGGTTAGTTGGTCACTCAGTCGGTTGCTTGATCGGTCGGTCACTAAGTAGGTCGGTCAGTCACTCAGTTGGTCACTCAGTCAGTTGTTCGGTCACTCGGTCGAGTTGGTTGGTCAGTCACTTAGTCCCTCAGTCGGTCACTCAGCCAGTCACTTGGTCAGTTGGTTGGTCTCTCAGTCGGTCACTAAGTCGGTTGGTCACTCAGCTTGTCACTCTGTTGGTTGATCGGTCGGTCAGTCACTCGGTTGGTCTATCAAGAGACACAATTCGTCAGAGATTTGTGATGTTTTTAAAGACTCACTTCAAATCTTGTGAGTTGGTTGTCAAGATGCCACGAATGTTCTTATCTGAAAGCTGACAACTTGACAAACTGCAGAAGAAGAAATGTATTGAATTATTTCTGAAGTATTACCAACATTTTCAAACACCCAGTTAATAGAAACAGTAACATTTTATAGGAACAAGCCCATTTTCACGAGTATCTAGTATGCAGACCCAGCTTCTGCTTTATTCAGGAACTGGATAGTCTTTAAAAGTGACCTTGAAACCCTGCATTCCCACTACATCCCCAACATGCTTCAACACTGTGGTGACCTTTTATCAGAGCAACACACACGTAGACTAGACAGTTAAACATCTATGAACCCCTCAAGAACCCAGCAAGGACAGAAACCTGCTTCACTGCTCCTTCTGAATCTGGTGTTCAACTATCAATCACCCATCCAACATCCTGGAGGAAATTTTCTGGGGAGGCTGACAAGTGTGATCCCTCCATAGTTGAAACACTCTTATACCCCTGTGGAGTGGCAGATAATTTCAAGTTCTCCATGCAACCCGGAAGATTTGTCAACCATGACAATCCCACAATGTTCAGAGCCTTTAGCATCTATTGTTCCCCGTAGTGTTCTGCCTCCAACGAGCTTGACTACCTGAGTTACCTCTACTATGAAAATGGCTTTGTCTTTCCTCCTCAGATCCTACCTCTACAAAGGTGGGCATAGCAACCAAATGAAGTAGCTCTTCTAAGTGTTTCCTCCACTGTCTGTCATTATCTCTAGTATGTGTCAGCAGTTCCCAACCGAAACCAAGCCCAATGTAGGTGGGGCCCTCCTTTCCTTTTTGAGTCATTGAACAGTATGCCAAAACCTCCTTGAGACAAATCAAAAGTCTTTCTCCGTGGTTTATCTGAAATTCTACCCTGCCCAAGTATTTTGCTTTGGCTATCACAGAAGCTGCAGTCACTTTGAACATCTTCTACCTATCAGCTGCTTGAGGAGTTCTCTGGGACTACCAAGCCCTGAAGGCCTCCTATTTCAGCTTGACACCCCCCAACATCACTGGTGTCCAACAACTAATTGTCTAGTTTCTGCCACAACAGGCACCAATGCCGTTCTGGCAACGGTTTCTAGAAGCTGCATCTGTAAATAGAGGCCCTGAACATGGTCTATTTAAATTCCCTGTTCCTGACATCCCTTGGGACAAGTGAAAAACTTTTCTAGTTGAAAATCTCACAAACAGGAAGGCCAGCTAGGTCAAAGACACAGAGTCAACCCCATAATCAACTGCGAAAAACTTCAGTACTGAAGCGCTCACCAGAGACTTGTGGGTAACCCCACACCTGCCCGAGGCCTCTATCCCTGAGTAACTCCAGAGAAGGAAAGACTTCAATCGCTCTGAAAGGAGGTGACTTCTAGATCTAGAGAACAAGATGTGTGTGAAGGTGAGTCCAACTATACCTAGTTGGTGTTGCTCAGCATCATACACAAACTCAGGCTCCTTCCCCACCAGCAGATGGATGTTCTACTGATGTTCACTGGGGCTTTTCACAGCTTTGTGGAAAGTAGGTGGGATGAGAATAAGCTCCTCTCAGTTTGAGGCCATAGTTCTCAACTGTAAAACCACTGGAACACGTCCACTGGGTTTAGAGAAGTGAGGGTGTTGTTCAGGTCTGTCATGGTGATGAAGGAGCTAAACTGGAAGAAAAAGCTTGGATTTACTGTCTGTCTACATTCCAGCCCTCACTTGTGGTCATGAGGCTTAGATCAGGATTGGACAGAACTGATCCTGACCGATTCTCAAAGGAGATAGACCCAGAAATACAGGCTCGCACAAGGTGGTAAAGGAAAAGTATTTATTTATAAAATAGAACCGAATAAGCCGCCGTGGTGGCAAAAAAACAAAAGAATATGAACTGCTCGGGGAAAGAACAATGACGGGGAAGATAAGACAACGAACAGACAAGAAAATGACGACGACACCAATTAAATACAAACTGAGGGAAAGAGATTAGCAACACCCAAGGAGAGATGGATTGTGGACAGGTGAGGGGTGGCAGGAAGAAGAAGAAAACACTGAAGGCAGACTGAGGAGAGAAAATAGGAATTATCTGAAACTAGGGCTGCATGATATTAGGAAAATCTGCGATGTGTGATAACACTGCTTAATATTGCGATGACGATATGACTTGCGATAAATGAACAAATACATATGTAGTG